>JAVLVB010000491.1:1393011-1415688 GCA_032876305.1 Orestias chungarensis | reverse complement strand
ACATGGGCTGAGATGCTTCCAGTGACGTTCTACAACTGCTGCTATAAACTCTTTTATTTCAGTATCCTGTGCTTCTAATTTAGCTTTCTGTCTTTTCAAACCCCCAGTCGGTCGTGGCAGATGGCTGCTTGTACTGAGCCTGGTTCTGCTGGAGGTTTCTTCCTGTTAAAGGGGAGTTTTTCCTCTCCACTGTCGCTTCATGCATGCTCAGTATGAGGGATTGCTGTAAAGTCAACGACAACACAAGCCATTGTTTCTGCCTGCTGATTCCAGAGGAGTGAATGCTGCAGGTCAATGACTCGATGCAATCTCCTGGGGTTCCTTAGATTGGAAACTTTTTCAAATTGATTTGTTATGATGTATCTTTGACTTTAATTGATTTTCTTTGAAGTGCCTTGAGACGACACCTGTTGTAAATTGGCGCTATATAAATAAACTGATTCTTGATTCTTGATTCATGCACAGTGTTCTGGAAAACATCTATACATGCATGCTTTAACAATGCTTGAAGATCCTAATTTTAAAAATTAAACATAATTCATGAACTATAGATGGAATGTTGGAAAGATGTCATACGTTTTAAAATATTCTAGCTTCAAACCTTTCTCCCAGCTATTTTAAGAAAACTGAGACGTTTTGCTTGACCTTGCCCTCTACAGCTGAGTTATGCTTGTATATAAAATCTTCATAGAAACATTAATTTTGTATGCTTTGTGTGACATTGAGAGGGGCTCAAGACAATATAATTGGTTTCTCACCTTCTTTGAAGCCTAATTGTTTATAATATGGTAAATTTGCGTAATACACTTCCATCAGTAGAATAAACTCGTGGGGCTTCCTGACTTCTTTCTATTAAAGAATTGATCTAATGAATAAAAACAATTAAGCTTCTGTAAGCGTGTCTAGCAGATAACAAAGAAAGCTTCAACCAGCAGAGCTTTTGCTTCTGCTGATTGTATCTTTACTTTTGATGGTTTTATTCACCCGAAAAGTTTAATCATATATATTTTCTGCTATTTAAAAATGTTTACTGATCTTCTGTTTTGTTTTGGAAAATACAAACTACACTCTTGATAAGAGTAATTTTTTTAAGTTAGCCAAAATTCTATCCTAAAAGATTGTAAGGAGTGGAATATGTAATACTCTGCAACCTAAACACATTCAGGTAAAGCCTTGTAGCTCTCTTATTTCTTCAGTTTCAGTACGTATTGTAAATGGCAAGGCCAGGCAAGGCAAGGCAAGACAAGTTTATTTGTATAGCACATTTTCGTGTACAAGACAATTCAATGGTGAGTTGCCAGTTCGAATCCCTGCTTTGTCTGTCTGAGTCGTTGTGCCCTTGGGCAAGACACTTAACCCAACTTGTGCACTGGTGTTGGTCCAACGGTTTTGGCAACCTCGCTTTTGACAGACTGCCTCAGGGGTTCTCTGGCTACAACGCAGTAGCTCAACATCACCAGAATATGAATGTGTATCTGAATGGGTGATTGTAGTGTGAAGCACTTTGTTGTCCTCTGGGCTTGACAAAGGTCTTTACAAGTACCAACCATTTACCAATTGCCAGCTTGGAATTGTGCGTAGAAGCTAAAACTTCGCAATTTGGCATGTGTATGAATAGTTGTTGGCATGATCTTTGCCATAAAATTAAAGCCAGACGTACATTGTGGTATTAAATTTAGAAAACAAATCGGCATTCAGCAGAACCATGTTAAGCAAGAAACATGATTATTTTTAAATAAAGTTCTGCCCCAAATTATCCAGGGATATGGATAATTTGGGGCACGACTCTATGTTTTCAGGCCCCTTTTATTAAAATACTTTTAAAATAGCTGTTCTGTGAAGGCAGAAGAGTTTTTGTAGAAAACAATAGCACTTAAAACAGCATTATGAAAACCAATGAACAAAGCAGGGTTACGATTTTGAAGAAGTTAAAACTAGAAACACGTTATAAAATACATTTCTAAGCTTTGAACCAATCATCTAGCTCTGTTAACTTCATTATCAGAAAGTAGAAAGAGTACAGCTCATAATTTCACCTAAATCTAAAGGTTGGAGCAGTCGAAGAATATTCAGAGGAAAACAAGAGGCCCTTGGAAACTGTGGAGGCGCTGATGAGGTCTACTTGAGACACAAGTCAAAGTTTACCTTGCAACTGGACAGCAGCCCAACACACACAGCCCTACAGTGGAATTCTTCAGATTAAATACTTGTGCTAGAATGGTCTAGTCAAAGTAAACCCGATTGAGAATCTAAGGCAAGGCTTAAAATTCTATGGCCAGGTAATGCGGCCGGGGGCATCAGATTCACCGGGGACGCTGGGGACAAGTCCTTCTTCTAATGAACCATTTTGTCCCCACCCCTTTTAAGGATGAAAATGCTTAGCAAGTCTTCATTAGTAAAAAGTTGGTAAAAACCATATGAACCTATTGTGTCCGAAAATGCCCACATAAATCAACCAAGATCGCGAAAGCAACAGCGCTGTGCAACATGCAACAATGCAACCGACAAAACGCAGATAGTTCGGAAAATCACATGATAGGCAGGCGGATGACATCCTCACTGCCACACGAGGGAAAGGCCCTGCATTCTCCACGCCACGCCCAGTTATGGACGTACTAACATTTTCGGGAATCTCAGTGTCTCAGTGGAGGGGTTAGACGAGTTAGTGTTACAGTGGAAAAAGTAGTTTTTCCTACCTGTACAAAAGCGTTATGTGACACTGTAAATATCTACAAATTAATATGATAAAAAAAATCCTACATCAATTTGGTGGGCCATAAGGTAAGGCATCTGGTTTACTTAAGCTTTGTTGTTAGTTATGTCTTAATGTATTTGCACATTATAACTTGTTGAAAGGCTGCTGCTGGTACCAATGATCTGATTGATGTCATGTTGATGGGGAGCATTGCACTGCAGCACAACATTTTCTTCCATGTAAATGCAGCCAGCATTTGTGTAGCACCTTTAAAAGAACAAGACTTAGCACGCGTTGCTTTCAATTTTCATTGACTGAATACGGTTTTCAAAACCTGCACCGTCCATACACTACATTGAATGAAGCATCAAACGGCTAATTACATAGTGGTCCCCAGCACTTTTTATACCACACACAAGCTTATGGTTGTTGTCCCCGGCGAAACGTATTCAGTTGCTGGATGTAAAAAGCGCATATAAACAAGGTGAATATTGTATGAACTCCGGAATCCAAATGAAAATGGGTGGCAAAACTTTTCAGGTTTTTATTAAACAACGTCATCCTATTTCCCAAAAGAAGTTCCATATTGTGAATAAAATGCCCCCCAAAATACATTCCATCTTGACTTAACATGAAATAGAAAAAAGCTACAGATGTAACATATTATACTGTCTCTTTCCATCACGATCTGTACGCTCTGATCAAAGGCTTAAAAAAAAATCTGTAACCCCTATGCTCCTTCTCCTGCCCTATCTCATTAACAAGCTCCATAACATGCCGTAAAAGGGGACAGCTGTTGTGAGGGGAAAAGGTGACAAGGCATGCATGCATTCAGAAAAGCAATCTTGCAATAACTGTGTAGACATTAGAGATGCAAGGCGCAGGTGTCAGGATGGGCATCTGTCAAACACTCTGCAAAAAGCAAAAACTCAAGATGTAAGGGTGCAGAACAACACATGGGAGTACACATACATATATCTATATGGCCACTAAAGTCAAAGAGCGGCAAATAAATTACTTTGTGCTTGTAAAGGAACCGCTTTCCTCTTGGGTGAAACAGTCCTGGAGATTTTAGCTGACATAAATGGATTATTATTAGAATCCCATTAGATATGCAAAGGTGTCCACATCTATGGATTAGTAGGACCAGAGAAGTACAAATAGGTTTAAAACTGAAGAATGCACAGGATCCTGACAGGTTGCTGCAACCTATCAGGATCTCCTGCTGTTCAAAAACTTGGAGAAACATATTTCGTTTTAAAAATTTGCATAACATTCTACAAACGCAATTTGCTCCAAGAAAGAAATCCACTTTTCCCTCAACGGTGATTGTTTCAGGTGTTTTCTCTGTTGTTTTTCTGTCTCTTCTAAATATCAGCTTGCAGCTATATATGGAAAATGAGTTTTTACAGAGTTTGTCAGCAGAGGAGACATGTAGGCAAATAGCAAATGTGACATATCGTTTTTATTTCACATTCGGGGTCCTAACGCAGTGTCACAGCCAGCCCTGTGATTAAAACTGCACCAGCGTGAATTACATTTTCTCTGTGCAAAGCTCTTCATTAGGAAAACTGTTGTCTGCTCAGCTGTTGCACAATTTCCTCCGAGGAGAGTTTCAATGAGGTTGACATTTGCTGATGAAAGGGAGGGGAGGTATTGAGATGTGTCTTCTGACTTGTGTTAAAACGATAAAAAAAAAGCCTCACTTTTGAAATTAGGCACAGCAGGACCAAATTTGCAAAGCAATGCAACTGTATCTTTCACAACCAGTTTGTGCATGCATACATAGACGCATGTGTAAGACAATTTAGATTTTATATACTAACAATTAAAAGAATAATAAAAAATTTGAAAAAAAAAAAAAAAAAAAAAGTAAGCTGCAATCCAGAATCCCTAATTTAACATTTGAACATGGAGGAGTTGCATCTGCAAAACACAACAATCCCCAAAGACACTTGTTAGACTGCATCTGCATAAACGCACCTATCCTCAAAAAAAACAACAAAACAACAAAAACACAATGTTAACGTCTTGCTGGAAAACACAAACAACTAATGTGATCATCTTGTAAACGTAAACAATAACTCACCCCGTTAACAGTGATGCACAAAGCAGCCCCGACGATCCTGATTCTGATCTCTCCATCCATGCTCACTTTGCTGGCTTGCATGATCCGGCAGAGACGCGCTTCGCTCCGGAGGACACACAGAGAGAGAGAGAGAGACACAAACACACACTCACAGAGAGAGATGGGATAAACCATGGAGGGGGGATTCTTGCTCCAATTAAACGATAAATGACACGATTTATGGCTTAATCGCTCGCGACCTTTACCTGGACACAACTTCTGTTTGCTCCAACACGCAGAACCAAGCGTGTGGAGATTTCTCTCCTATAGCGTTTCTAAAAGGTTCCCTCTGTCTAATTGGTGCTGGGCATGCAGTGATGGGTGGCTTGCTTCACAGGCAAGGATCATGCTGCTTTATGATTGATGATCTATCTGAAACTCGCCACAATTATGACTTAGCTATCTCATTATTATGACTTAGCTATCTCATTATTATGACTTAGCTATCTCATTATTATGACTTAGCTATCTCATTATTATGACTTAGCTATCTCATTATTATGACTTAGCTATCTCATTATTATGACTTAGCTATCTCATAATTATGACTTAGCTATCTCATAATTATGAGGTAATATCTCATTATTATTACTTAGCTATCTCATTATTATGACATAGTATCTCACAATCATGACATAGTTATCTCACAATCATGACTTAGCTATCTCATAATCATGACTTAGCTATCTCATAATCATGACTTAGCTATCTCATAATTATGACTTAGCTATCTCATAATTATGACTTAGCTATCTCATAATTATGACTTAGCTATCTCATAATTATGACTTAGCTATCTCATAATTATGACTTAGCTATCACATAATTATAAGGTAATATCTCATAATTATGACTTAGCTATCTCATAATTATGAGGTAATATCTCATAATTATGACTTAGCTATCTCATAATTATGAGGTAATATCTCACAATTATGACTTAGCTATCTCATTATTATGACTTAGCTATCTCATTATTATGACATAATATCTCACAATTATGACTTAGCTATCTCATAATTTGGACTTAGCTATTTCATAATTATGACTTAGCTATTTCATAATTATGACTTAGCTATCTCATAATTCTGAGATAATATCTCATAATTATGAGATAATATCTCACAATTATGAGATAGCTATCTCATTATTATGACTTAGCTATCTCATTATTATGATTTAGCAATCTCATTATTATGAGATAATATCTCACAATTATGACTTAGCTATCTCATTATTATGAAATAGTATCGCATAATCTTGAGATAGTATCTCATAATAATCAGATACTATCTCATAATAGTAAGATACTGTCTCATAATAATAAGATAGCTAAGTCATAATTATGAGATACTATCTCTGTCATGCCTTTCAGGTAACTGACCCACATAAACAGAGGACTCTCAGGAGTGATAATAATAAAGTTTATTAAGAAATGTGGATGTGTCTTGAGGATGGAAGCAATTGTCACGGTATGAAGCGGAAGGGATATCCAGAGAACAGAGAGCGACGTGGGGAACCGGAGAGTTCTGGAGGTGAGACAGAGAAGGTGAGCAGATGAAACAAGAGCGGAGATGATAGTGATGAGCCTTACTGTTGTTGATAGGTGGTGACGTCAGGGATGGGTGAGTGGAGAGACTTCCCAGCAGAGTCCTAGGTGGTTGTTGTCCAGAGGGGCGTGAGGCAGATGGTGAATGGCTGGAGCTGGCAGATCGAGTCTTGAGAGCAGGACCCAGAGTGGTGAGAATCCAGATTATCTTGAACGGAGTAGGTTTGAGCACAAGTGAAACTGAATCTGAAGAGGTGAGCACAAAAAAAGGATTACTGGTGCCACGGGTGGAACAAGGTAAAACATAAAACAACAAGAACTTCTTGAGACTAGAGATCTGGCACTGAGAAAAGGTAACATTTACCAGGGTTAACAAACACTCAGGCGACGAGAAGCTGGATCCTTGCTCCTTATAAACAGCTCAACTCAATCAGCCCAAATGCAGATCACCTGGAGAAAGAGCCCAGGTGAGGAGCTGTTCAAGCCGGGGATGCTCTGGCGCCCCCTTGTGGACAACCTGTGAAGGTGCTAGAAAGTCTCAACTATGACAGTCCCCCCCCAAGGACCGCCAGCCAGATAGTATCTCATAATAATGAGATAGCTATTTCATAACTATGAGATATAATTTTTTTCCCCCAGTGTGGCTGAAATGGGCTTTTATAGAAATGGTCTTCTATACGAGGCAAATTAGTAAGCAAAATGGTCCTTCTTAAAAAGGATATGGTTAATCAATATTGAAGACATTTGCAAGAATTTCATTTGGTCTTTCTTGACAATGACGACTTCAAAACAACTTCTGAATGGAGAACTAAGTAAAATGCATTATTTAGGAAGGATTATGACTCATTTATTCACATAAACTTTCTTTATAACTGAAGGAATCTAAGAGTCCTTTCTATGGACCTTTAATAGGTTTTAAATCAGATGCCAATCCGGTTTACTTGATCCATTCAAGCAGTTTGACTGTATTCCTCTAAAATCAATACAGAGTTTCCTTGACTATGTTTGGGATTCTTAGTCTCGTTGGGACTTGTTTCATCTCCAGATTCTCATCGAGAGTGTCCCTATATCTTTACTCATCGTTTGTGCAGTTCTATGAATTCTAGTAGCATGCTGCAGAACAGGCCAGATCACCAGGTTCCTACCAGCAAATGTCACTTTTGAAACATTTGTTTTTGTATTGACATGCAGAAGTGGTCTGTGTTGAAGTCATTTTTAGTTAAATCCTGTTTAATGGTAAGTCCTTGTGTTTATTTATTTATTTCTTTAGCTGTATGTTCTTTCTTTCTCCCCTGTTAGTGTTTACTTCCAAACAACTTCAGCCATTCTCATCCTCTTACTTACCCTGCCTGCCTGATCATTTTCCTCAGCTACATCCTGTTAAAGCTTCAGGTTTGTGAGTATGTGTTAAGTCCTTTCTCAATTTGTTCATTCACCACTGGATCCTTCTATTTTTCCTATCCGTTTCCCATTATACCTTATTTGCCTGTTGCTTCTCAGACTGATTATTATCTGGCTCCTTGTGTGTTCCTCAAAGTTCTTCTAAGTTATTTTCACATTTTTTAGTCAACTTTTTTGTCATTGCATTTGTGGATTCTGGCTTACATGTGGTCCATTTTAAAGTACATGATGGAGAGTTCAGCTTTGTTTTCAGTGAACTATATTTCAGTGGACTATATACTTTTATATTTCACTTTCATGTCATTTTTTTATTTTAATTTTGCAGTAAATATCAAACAACCCTTTACCCCAACAGTTTGTACATCCAGTGTGCATAGAAGTGATTGCTTTTGAGGGAGTTAGTTATTGTTTTAAATGGGGACAAAAGTATTTGCTCTTTCCAGATCTTTCTGAAATTCTCTGCAACAGCTCTGTGGTGCTTATTTTTGTTTTGACTTACCTGTCAAAAAATCTTATGGGGAATCTGTGACTAGCCGGTTTGTTGTCTCTCATGACCATCTCTGCAACATTCACACATTTAGAAATGCCACTGTAACCTTTGCCTTGGCATCTTTAGCAAAAGTAAGACTTATATTAATGATATTACAATACTTCAGTACAGAAAAAAAACAGTTATTAATATATCAGCTTATATTGATCAGCACATAGCAACCGAATACTTTTTAAACAAACTTTAGACTGATTCTGCTTACTTTCTTTTTTCCATAATTTTCCTAATTTTTGAATACTTACTTTCTTTTGTTTTACTGTATAAATTATACAAGTTCATAGTGTCTAAACTTTTTGCCACATAGACAAATCAACAACTGGAAAGGATTGGGGCACAAATATGTGTTGTTTTTAAATAAACACAATTTTTTTTACCGGTAATTCTGCACTTAATTAATGCAGAGTTTTATTTGACATTATAAGGAGCTTCTCCTAATGTTTGTTGCATAAATATAAATAAGGATAGTGCTGTGTTTGTCACGTATTTCTTGTGTATAAATTTTAACTGTTGTTTGTAGCCTTTGGTTTGTATAGTACGTTTTATTTTTTCTAGCTCACTCCTTAATAACACACTTACAGGTGAGAAATGATAGATGAATTGTAACCAAGTAATTCTAATAAGTATTTATAATAATATATGTTTATTGTCAAGTAGATTGCATTAAGCTATTAAAATTAAAATAAAAACAACAACAAAAAACAACAAAAATTGTGCGCATTTTCTTAATGTGCACTTTCATCAAAAAAGAAACGAGAGTAAAGATAATAAATTTAAGTCTGGAAAAGCTGATTCCAGCGCCACGGTCAGTGCCAAGGGATGTTTCCTCATTACTGATACATAAAACAAGCCAGTTTATTTCAGCACAGCCTGCAGGAAGTTGCAAGCTTTTCCACTAGATCTTCAATGGGTATGTAAACACACACACCATCAATCTCATTTGCTCCATGGCACGTGGAGTAGGTTTATCCAACTCTCTAACACTTGCTTCTTTGCTAATCTCTGAGACAAAAGAGGGTCTGCTAACTAACCATAAAATATGCATTCTCACACATACAAAGGCGCACACACAGAGTTTATCACATAAGCCCATTGCTGGGGGAAAATGTTGAGGCAGATATAGCATCTTTTTTGAATCCCACCAACTCATCTACCCCAACAATCCCTCACTAACTCCCTCAAAAAAGAAAATCAGTTTGGAGATTGTTTCTCACTTTTCGAGGCAAGCCAAACATGATGTGTCACTGCTCCTTTGTATGCAGATGCAATACCATGTCAGAAAGGGTTCAGCTGTTGAGGCCTGATGAGATGAAAATGAATTGCGGTAGAGAAAAATACAAAGTAGTCACATCATGCAGGGTAAGTAACGTTTTTTGCAGGAAAGTTAAAGCTCTACGCTTGCCGAGTACTATATGTGGATCTAGTTTGTGGGCACAAGTACTTTGCCCTGTTTTGAGCTAGTGTAAAGCAGTCTTTCGAAAATCCTTTTTCCTCCCACTCCTTTCTATCTCTACAGCTTTCCGTTCATCACATCCCCAACCTTGTCCCGCCACACTTGTCCTTCCCTATAAATTGCCTTCATCATCAATTACTGCTGTTGTGACCAGAGCATAAGGATGTCAGCACCTATAACTTCATTTTTCAGGTCCTGGGAAATGACCAAAGAGGAAATATAGCACTGCTTGATGTCAGTGAATTTACTGGTAAACATTTCATGTAAGTTACAGCCTATTGGCCAGTTTGTGTGTGGCTTACAGTAAGTTTGTATTCTGTTAATGAATGTAACCAACAACTAAATATGGATTTTCACTCTGGAGTGTCCTCTATTTGCTATGTGATCCAAGACCGTCACACTTGGTAAACTTGTGATCCATGGTAAAAGCTTATTGCTTCACTAAGGTATCACCATGATTTAGTGTTTCATTTGATCAAGTAGAAGTTCTGAGAAGCAGTTTTTTTTGCCACTGGAACTTTTACATAAAATACATACGATGCCAATGAGTGTGTTTGCTCTTCTGCATTGATCCATTTATTCAGTATTTTGGCTTCAAAAGAGACAAAAGAATGAGCTTTTTAAGTTATTCTAATGTTTTAAAAGGATTATGCTAAAGTCTATAACCTTTGTAATATAACCATTGTCGGAATAAAGAAAAAAAAGATGATTGACCAAAGTCATTTGTTTGAAAAACTGAATAAAACAGATTGTTCCATAAGTATAGTTTAACAATTGTGCAAACAGTGTAGATCTAAAAAAGGAGATAAGCGGGTGGGAAAGTTCCCCATTTCTAAACGATGGCAGATCCAACACACAATAAATCAAACACTTGTGTGAAAGTACATGTAGTTGTGATATATCACAGAGGTCTGCAGACAGACATTTGTCATGTGGATGTTTAGGAACTGTAAAAATATAAATTTTACCATAAACTGGATGCTGGTGGTACCCCAATGCAGTTGTCTGGTAGGAGGAGTTCCGTCATAGTGGACTGAAAGGAAGCTGAACTAGAAAAGTTTGCACAAAAACGTATAAACATTTAAAAATCTACCCTTATGAATATGACAAATGCCTTTAAAGAAAATCTTTAGATAGAGCTTTCTGGTCATAATGACATAGAAGTACGTCTGTGGTCTGTGTGGGGTATTAAAACTTAAACATTTTTCAAGGAATTTGTTTGCAACATAATGACATGTGTCCAAAAATACTAGTCCATTGCGGAAAGTGAACCCAAAAATGAAAAATTAGGACTGAATCCAGGTTCTTCAACAATACCTTTAATAAGAGGACGCTTTTTAAAGATTAAGGAAACTAACACGACTCTTCTGGAAACACCTTCTCAAACCAAAGAGCCTAAAAACTTTCAGATTTTAACTTTTGCTATGCTTAAAAGAAAAATCCTAGACGGAAAACCATGCAATTAAAATAAGTGCCAATTCAGGAAACACAATTGGTTAAATATCCAACCAGAATATTGGTAGAATCTTGCTGAGGAACATTTAATCACATCCCAGTGATTATAATCATGAAAACTTTTTGACTTTTAGAGTGCTCAGGAAACAAACCCCTATTATTGTCTATCCTGGCAATGTTGTTGTACTGATGAACTGAGCTGCAGGAACCAAAATTGATTCCATATTTCTTAAGTAGCACACTTCCCGGTAACCCTACCTGGTAAAACTGTTCACTTGCTTACCTGGTTGAATTTACCAAAGCTAAATATAGGTTTCGTCTTTCATACAAGAGGAAACCATCATGCTGCACTTTCTGCTGTCCTTGAAGCTTAATGATATGTATCTCCAATCTACCATCCATAGTTAATTACAGCATCAATGTATGTCAATGGCTGTGAAAGCCAAAGTAAGCTCAGACAGGCAAGGTGTTGGGCTGCGATTTGCTGAGGCAAGCAGCTCCAAATGAAGGAAAAGGAGAGTGGATTCAATAAATTAAGAAGACAAAGGGGAACGGACACTATTTGACAGGCTGTGTACACCAAGAGCACCAACTCCTGCTCACGGACGAACTTGTGGTTTGTTGCAGTTCAATTTATTTTAGTGACATAATTCTATTTCCAAAAGCTGAGGATGTTTTTATTTATTTGTTTATTTTTAGAAATCGAGGACTTTGGAGTTATCCCACAGACTGCAGCACACATTTTTGATTAATGAAATATTTACTGTTTGTTTGGTCTTACTTAAACTTTCAATGTAAAATTAATTTACGTTTTCAGAAAATAAAGCCTAAAAATGCACAATTATTTGCAGATATTTTTCCTTCTGTAAAATTCAAAATGCCTTACAACCTATCTAGAAAATGGGTTTGTCAACAAACATTTTTTTGTGCAGACCATTTATTGTTACAGCAGATTGGCATCCAATATATTAAAGTGTTAGCCTGCGGTTTCAGTTCATAATTTCTACCTAGAGATTTCCCGTGCGCTATTTTTAGTGCAGCATAAATAAGGCGTTCAGCTTCTGATGACACACCATGAGAAATCATCAGATCAGTTGTAGCCGGGCTACAAACAACAGTCAAAATGTATTCACAACAATCTCTGGAGAGTTGAACCATGGCTTTTTTTTTCCACAGTCAATGTTTGACAGTGTCAGCAGCCACTGGAGAGAAAACAAAATATTGGATTTATCCTTTGCTCCATCGAACATAATTGTTTACCTATTGACTCCATTTTCCAGCCTCCTCCAGATTGGTTATCACCCATAGTGTTGATATGTTTAGAGTCCTAAAATAAGTTAATACACCGCAGCAAAGTATTTGGAAAATACAGCCTGTAATTTCAGTCATTTGTATCTATTTAACAAGGCACACTATACAGCAGGAGCGTGAAGCTCACCCACCCTTCTTGTTTTCTCAGAACCAACCAAAACTTTTATTTTTAAGTTTACCTTAATGATAGACAAATTGTATGCATGCTTCTAAACATGTTTGGGTAACAAGTTATTTTCCAGCCTATAGCTGTTAACCCTGAGATAAAAGCTGTGGAAGACACTAAGCCTGAGCTCTTTGAGGAAAAAGAAACTCACCTACAAGCTATCAACCCAATGATTACACTTCTCAGAAAATAGATATACTTGAGAGGCTCTTACTCGCCCACCTATGAGGGAAAGTAACCACTTTGCTAAAGCCATTCCAACATGTTAACCAGTTGTTTTGAGCTGAGGATGCCATCATATATTTACATGCTTCAGAGAATCTCTTTGAGAATCACATTCTTTAATTGTCTCTGGAGCTTTAAAACAACTTAGTCCGCTCTGTTATGTGCAAAGCCCCAGAAAATCTAATAAGACACCTCCACAACTGCCTGTGGTATTGACATGCAGGCTGACCACAATTTGTCAGCGGAAGAGGTCTTGTGTCACTCTCTACATCTTAAACTTTGAGAACAAGTCAGACTAGTGTCACCTGTGGGAACACACGGATTACTCCACTTTTGTGTTTGTCAGTAGTGGAAAGGAGCATGAGAACAGGAATATACTGTACCAATTTGAGGCACATTGTGGGAAAGAGACTGACCTGTGTTGAGTGGGAAGATGACAAATACATGACTTAAGACTTAGAGATAAGCAGAATTATACTGTTAGCTTGTACAGGTCTGTGAGAAGTAGTGTTGGTGATGAAGAGCGATAGAAAACTGAAATGCAAATACAAACCCAGGTATAGATTGTTATATACACAGTTGAAAAGATTGACCCACAAAAAAATATGTGCTTAAGGGGAAGATGCAAACTCCAAGACAAAGAAAAACAAGTGTACAATTCAAATTCAAGACACACATACCGCAAACTTGTGCAACTGGGCTAATCGATAATGAGATAACACAAAATTGTGCTTAATATTCTAAATTGTGTAATGTAAAGCTCATCTTATTTAAGGGAATAATTTCTTAATTAAGTATTTTGTGACAATAGGAAGGCATATAGACTGATCATCAAAACTTATGCATTAAGGTAGGAGTCTGATCAAGTTGCCAGATTTAGTTGCAGTATTTATTTTAATCTATATTGCATTTGTTTCTGCTTCCTTACAAGCTTTGTTTTGGGTTCATACAACATTTTTTTCTTGTACCCCACATGAGCGCTCATCATCATCCATCGGTCTACTTGTTTAGTGTTCCTTTTTTTTTTTGGAGTGACTATTGGACAGATTACCCTGCTGTTGTAGCTGGAAACTGACAATCACTCAAGAGACAACTGAGCAGAAAGGCGAGTGGTTTCTGAGAAATAATACGGCTATGTCTGAACTACAGTAATACATCTTTTCCTAATGTAACCCTGAAATTCTGGTATAGTTTGTTGGTTGTCAAGGATTTTCTGAAACTTTTTAGCTGCTTCTTTTTTTTTATTTTTATAAAATGTCTATTCTAAAATTACAATATAAATTATACCTCTAGATCAGACAGTGTTTTCCCAAATATAGGCCGGTTAAATTTTAATTCATTGCATATTCATATTCATATTTTTTGTAATACTTCTAATTAAGTGTTTAAGGCTGTAGTTTATGGGAATAAATAAATGGGAAACAGTGTAAAGAATAAAATATAAAAACATAGATAATGCCAAAAACTGTAATGGGGAAATAAGTATTAGATTTTATAGCTTTCCAGTATCTTTGATTCTTCTTTATATTTGGATTTGAGGGATAATTTCTGCACAGCCACACTTTTAAAGGGATTATTAATTTTTTTTTATAATTAAATATTTTATTTACCTTTATATTTCCTGTAAATATATCCAATAAGATCATTCATTTCTTTTAAAGGGAACACTTTGTACATAATTAAAATAGCCTTTTAACCTTTACACTGAGAAGATTAAATGCCAGGCTGATTTTATAAGGAGGCATAATGTAATTATATTTTGAACTAGACATGGTTTATATGTTTGTATGAACAAAACTTTAAATGCTAATTGCTGCTCTGGGTCTTGTCACTGTTTGTTTTAATCATTTAGTTTTAGCTCAGGTCTATTTCAAGGCCCGGCTCCCACTAAGTCTTGTTTGCTCCATTTGATCAAAACAGCACAGAGAGACACAGATGTTGAATCTTTGTTTAAGACCCACAAAACCTGTCACTGGGTTTAGAGATTCATTAACACAATGCAGTCTGATGATTTTACAAATAGGGAGCATGCATATAGTGAATAAAATAGGGCCAAATATGGACAAGTAACCTTACAATGCGGAGAACATTTGTCATTTACATGAACAAACTGGGATCTATCAGACAAATACAATTTAAACCACCCTAGTGCTGATCCCTTGATCCCTACAATGCGTTCAAGCCTTTCTATGAGGATATTGTGATTGACTATGTCAAAAGCAGCTCTGAAATCTAACAGAACTAGAATAGACACGAGTCCATTGTCTGAGGCTGTGAGAATATCATTTGTGACTTTAAAGAGAGCTGTCTCAGTGCTAGGATGAGCTCTGAAACTTGACTGAAATTCTTCAAATTGGTCATTATTCCTCAAATGTTGTCAGTTGATTTGCAACAAATTTTTCAAGGATTTTAGATAGAAAAGGAAGATTAGATATGGGTCTGAAATTTATTAAGTCTTCTTGATCAAGAAAAGATTTTTTAAGTAAGGGTTTTATTACAGCTACCTCAAGAGCCCCTGGTATATAGTCATTCACTAATGACACATTAATCATATCCAAATGGGAGTAATAATAATAGTTAATACTTCTTTAAACAATTTGGTTGGCATTTGATTCAAAATACAAGTTTAAGGCTTAGATAAAGACAATACACATTCAGTGCCTCCTCTCTTACTGGGGTAGTAGTTATGTTTGGGAGGATGCCATCAATTTTAGTTTCAATAGATGCAAGGAGAATAAGAATATTGCAGAACCTGGAGCAAAAACTAGATATACAATTGTATATTGAGACAATAAGACTTATAAAATGTGGAACAACACTTTGGGGCTGAATGCTGGTCAGTCATGGTCAAACATTACAAGCCATGGATGCTATATAGATGGCCATGCTTTCTGTGTGTCTCAGGCAATGCATGGGAAAACAGTAAATAATAATATATTTAAGATATATATTTAAGTTATGTTATTTTACAGCCATAGAGAAGGACACTTCAGTGAAACTGTTCTTGTTTGGAAAAGAAACTCAGGTCAAAACTGCAGTTGTTGACTGACACCAGGCTTGATGTACACATGAATAGCACGAGAGAAAAATAAAAGACCTTGAAGGCATTTCATCAATAAGTAAGACTGCTTTGTGTGGGTGAAAATAACTTCTGTAAGTGTCACGTTGAACTTTGGGATTGTAACTGTAGCACAAAAGCATCAAAATAGAGTGAAAGTAACGTTGAATGTAAATTGCCTATTTACCACAGTAAATATCTTGAATCATCTCGGTTCTGATACTGCTGATGAATACTACATTTTCGTTGCATTTTTGGTATATTCTCATTTATCATTAGATAAACCTTATCATACAGGCAGTGTGGCAGTCAAGTGGGTGTTCATGTCAGTGAAGCTCTCATATTGTGTGTTGTTGCAGTATCTCTGTTATTCTGTGGTTTCCTGTAAACACTAAAAAAAAATTCTTGTCTAAGCCTTTTCGAGCCCCGCAGCACCTATTGCACCTATTGCACCTATTGCAAGTCTGCTTTAAAATAAATGTTGTCACTCATCATTGTGTGTATTGCTTGTTTGTGATTCATTGCAACTAGAGTCGTATTTTAGCTGACACATGATCTGGGTTTTGGACATACTTGTAACATGGCTTGCAGTGCTTTTCTCCTTGAACAACCATTGTCTTGATAAAGTACCCATAGCCTTATGTGATGCAGTGCACATGCCAGGAATACAAATACAGTGGCAGCTTCCCATGATTCTTAGTTCTAAAACTGTGAAAAAAATAACAAGTTTTGCCTTCTCATTACAACCTATTTACTTTCCACAGTTAGAAAAAGAAAAAGAGTCAAGTTGTTTGCACAAGGATATGAATTTCTGTGCTGTCAATATAACTGTCAGTTTTTAAATGCTTTCCATGAACCGCTTATTTATTTATGGCTCTTCACAGAGTCTAACCTTGTGAATCCTACCCAGAAATCTGAAACAGTTTATATTCACTAAAATGTAGCTGCTACTACCAGAGATAGATTTAGTAAAGGAATTCAAAGTTTCTTTCCTTATTCTGCTTGCGTTTGACATCAATCCTGATTTTTGATATATACTGTAGAGGAGTTGTAGGGATTTGACTTTTTATTTTTAGAAACACATTTTTAAACTTAAATACAAGCAATATTTTTTCTGGTCAAAACAAATCAGTAAGGGGTTTAAGTTTTAATTTTGAATTAATTTAAGCTAAGTAACTTGCAAGGATAAAATAATATTTATTAGGGCTTTTTTCTGTTGTCCTAGATATTTTTTTAAATTTAGAAATAAAATCACAAAATAAACAGATAATATCTTAATAAATTTAGAACAGGATCAGCAATTGAAAATCCATACAAATATTATTTAAGTTTCCTTGCACTGATAGTCCAATTTTGAGTAAAACCAAATATGATGATTTTGGTTATAAGATAAAATGGAATAAGATCAAATTAAAGTTACTGTTGATACATTTTTGACCTGAAGAAAATAAAATGGATTCTGTTTAAATGAAAGTTTATTTTAAAACAAAACCTTAATTAACATTTGTTTTTTTGTTTTTCCATTACTGGTTTGTGATAACAAAATCCAATTACGAAAACCTGTACAGACCAGAAAGAGTTATTTGTCTTCATAAATGAGAAATATAATTCCATTTTTAAAAAGGTTTTAACAAATGGATTCTGAGAAAAATTATCTTGTTTGATAATCTTTGACAAATACCTTTTAAAAATGGAATCTCGCTTGATAATCTTTGTATAAATACATTTTTAAAGTGGTAAACTCTTAGATTTGGGATTCAATCTGGCATTACTTCTTTTTTTCCCTTCAGACACTCTAAATCTAAATAAATGGTAACCAATCTCTGCTCAAAATACATAAAATAATTATTACCTTTTGACTAATTGAAAGAAATGCCCGAAATTAAAGCATTTGGGCTAATTCAAAGTTTAGTTTAATTATTCTTCAACGAAAATGTATAATTGAAATAGTAATGAACCATTTAAAATAATTTAACTGGTAATTGTCTAATTTCAGATATAATGTGTTAAGTGATCCCCTTATTAACTTTTTAAGGAAATAGCCTGAGGGGCTGCCCTAAAAAAAAATATGAAAATTAAAAAACTAGTCAAGGTCATATGACAGGATTAGCAGATAATATATCTGTCTGCAACTCCTAGAGACTGTTCAAGGAAACATGTTTCTTTTGGCATTAAAATCTTAGTTTTGGGGTTTAAAAACGGTTTCCCTTGCAAACATATTCATTCCCTGTTGAAATTCGTTACAATACAGCCTTGGTGTATAGTCAGTATAGTATTAATATTATCATAATCAAAGAATAAAGGAGGTTAGAGAGGATGGTGTGGTGAAGTTTTAAGCAGGGTTGGCTTTTAAAGCAATAATTCATCCATCTGAAAAAAGATTGTTCAGTAAAGGGTAAAGCAAAATGCAGGCCAATTGGACAGAGACTATCTTCATTTAGTTAGGCTGGGCTTGTAATGTTTGTAAGGAACAGACTAAAATAAGGAAGATATAAACAATATTTATGGCATGTAAAGATCTATAAAGTATTTACTAACTATTTCAACAAGTAACAATATGAAAAACCTGTGTAAAAACTTTCTTTCACTCACACCAAATCCCAGTAAGAAACATCAAAGTTTGTCCATCATAGTGAATTATGAAGATAATGATCCTTTTGAATGCACCGTGTTAGCTTGTAGACTGCTCTGACAATCATTAAGCACACACTTTGTGTAACATTTTCAATTTCATGTCAGGGTCTAATAAGTTTCTGAATATCATCCATCTGGCACCTAAAAGGACAATCTGGTTCTTCTTTCACCTTGCTCAGTGAAGGAACAGGCCTGCTGATTTCCAAGAAAATGACACACTGGATACACCCCTCCCCAGGCTCACTCTTCACAATTTCTCTCAGACTCACACAAGTGTGTCAGGACCACTTCTGAAACACATGCAGGACCCTTTAATCTGTAATTTGCTGCAATCAGAGACCTAAGACCTTTGGGGTACATTGAGTCAGATCCTTGAAATTGATCCCTGTCAGAGACCATGCCCTAACATTGTCTACTTTCTCTTTCCGACATTACCGCTTTGATGTGTCGGTGCGAATAAGATGAAGTCCTCACTGTTAGCTCTAATTTTATGAAGATGTCTTTTATTGCCACGTTTGATTGATAGCAGTGGGTTTTTATTCTTGAGCTGTAACACAGTGTCTTTATACATTTAAAAATACATCACATCAGTGCTGCCAACTTTCTTCACCCATTGCAATAGAGCTGCTTTAACATGGTCATTTATGGAGATGGGAAGCTAATGTCGTTTTTTTTTTCTTGAAGCAGCTACATTTCAAGGGTAATTTCCTGTCCTTGATATTTAATGTCTCCAGTAATACTTTCTACTTGTATTAATAAAGATCATTATATCTTACCGACAGACATAGTAATCAACATTAAACATTGCAGAATTACTACTACTTCTACTACTACTACTATCAGGTTCCTTGAAGATTAAACTGTAGCCACAAATAGAAAGTGAAATAGAGTCAAAAATACATTTAGAAAAAAAGCTACAACATTTTATACAATTACGTCTTTGTCTGTTGTCTGTTAGGAAACATGTTGTTAGTACTAAAATACTACTTTATGAGTTGGTGTTAGTCTTGGTATTTTTATACTGATAACTTAAGGAATTGGAAGTGTTTTTGCAACAGATTTCATGAAACGCTCTGTAATAAAACAAAAAACAGGGTAATCCTGAGTTTGATGAGAGACTTCATACATCTGAATAACATACAGCCTACAATTAATTAAAACAACATTGTATAAGATATCTTTATAATAACCTGGATGCTGGTTGTTAATGATCAATTTAAAACAATACACAAATATGCACAGGCTTGTGGTCTGGGCTGCTAAGACAGGCAGGTATTTTTTGAAGGTTTTTTTACCACATAAAATCAAAAGGGAACACAAACACAAAACTGCATACACCGAGGGAGAAATAGAGCAGGGAAGAGAAAAACAGGCATGGCAATAGGAGAGTCTGGCAAATGACTTGGGGAAACAGAGCAAGTCTTCTAATTGTGGAGGTAATTCCTGGAGTGGCAACATGTGAGATGTTTTAACTCTGTGAAACAGCTGTTGGGCATCATTGACTGTGAGCGCTGAGTGGGGAAAAGAAAATACCAGTAAACACAAGGATCACATAAAACAGCAAGTAAAACAAACCAAACTAAGCATAAATGTTGCAAGAAATGCTAAGCTAAAAGTTGCAGGGAACTCACAACAGGAAGAAATCAGAATCAGTTTTATGTGCAATGTTTGTGACTAATTAACTAACTAACTAATTTCACTTTGCTTTTGAAAAACCTTTATATATACATATTTGCAAAAAGAAAAAATTATTTTTATTTCCCTTTCTCTTTTTAAATATGTACATACATATACAAGATTTTTACAAAGTAGGAAGACGAGGCTGAAATAATGCACATACAATACAACACAGAATACGTTATCTAATGGCGTTAACATGTTTGACGTAAGAGATTAAAAATTATTTGTTTTGCTGCTGTACAGTACATAAAAAAATAAATGTACCCTATGATGTGATCAATAAAACACCTTATTTGTGATAAGTAACATGTTATTTAGCTGTTAAATTAGATTGTAAAACACGTTATGAGATGGTCATGGTTTTAAGTAATGCCAGTGTGTTTAATTATTAATTAGCTTGGTTTGTTTTTATTCTTTCCTTTAAAATAAACTAAATGTCATGCTAAAAAAACAAACTGGAACAAAATCAAATAAGTGTATTGGAGTGTGTGCGTATTTAAATTATTGTCAGCATTTCAGAACTGAGAATACAACAACATCAAGGTCTTAAAATGCGCAGTTGTATTTAGTTCGAGCTTTCAGTTTCCTCAGTTTGTGAGCATTTCTTAATTTAACACATTCTTCAGAGAATAATACATCAGACTGCTGTCATTCTGTTTGTACGTTTTTTGTGTCAAAAGTTTCTAAAATTCCAAAGAATGGAAACAAAACACATGTTCAACTGGTTTAAAAGAATTATAGCAAGTTGGTCCTGCGATGTAAATGTGCAGCGAATTTGGTCAAAGATGAGGAAATGCGAATTAAAAGAAAATCTTCCAAAAGATCGTCAGTTGTCAATTCTTATAAGTCATTTATGATTCTGTCTCATTTAAGCCACTTTTGGACCACCAGACAACCATGCTCATAATAATTATTGCCTGCCTTAATTACAACTGTAATTCGAAGTGCATGTCTTTTGATTAACATCTAGCATGTCCTTGTTGGTTTGCTTTAGTGCTGGAGGATGTCTTAAAAATGCAGATCTGCAATTAAACAATCATATCACCACTAATTAGGCAAATCTACTTTCAAAAAACAAATTTTTTTTAAATAATAATTTCTACGTATTTCACACTTCTATTTCCTGTCCGCGTACCTCGACTGGATAGGTTTGTCTTAAATATGGAGCAAAAAGGAAACAGGGATTACCAGCTAATTAGTCTACGTGTGTCATGGGATTAATTAATTCAGAGCATTTACATATATTATAATTGTCTTGGCAAACTAATTGGCATCTGTGTGCCACAGTTGAAAATACTGAAAACTTTGTTTGTTTGTAACCATCAAAGAGTAAATATGTCACCCTCATGCAAGTCGTTATGGCTCCGATAGCTTTGTGAAATGCATGCACCAGAACAGGAATACCAGTTGAATTATAATTTATTTAAAGTTTCTTCATGACAATTTTGTATTTTTTTTTCTCCTGAGAACCAAATAGGCTATTCTAAGCTTTACCCCAAATTGTTCTGCTTATAACATAACTTATAAAGATATTTGTAACTCTCACATGTTAGTTTTGCTCTGTGAAGTTATGGAACCCATAATACGGGATATTATAGAATTATTTTGTTGCGATGCAGCTATACCTCTAACTGCTGCACTGGCCCTTGAGGACTGCAGTTCGACACGTGTAGACTGAGTCAGCTCATGCTTTCCAATAAAAAAAAGGCAATGGGGCAAATATTGAAAAAAGTTCACTTCTGTTGGAGCTGTGAGGCTTATTTTTAATGTTATCTGTCAAGGATCTTCTTCCCCGGACTGAAAGTAAGAAAACTCTGCATTCTAACTCCACAGATTTAAAACTTCCAATGTATGTTGCATTAATTGTCAATGTCATCAGTTAAAGAGTCAGACCATCAATGAGCCGGGACGCTACATTCAGTTTTAAATACTTTCCTCAGTAATTTCAAACTGATCATACATGTTCATTTAAATGAATAGATTATTGACATTTCTTTATCTGATACCATTTTTTTCAGCCTCCTTTGGTTTTGTTGAAAAATAAAAATCATGTCACTACTGCAAAATCGAAACTTTTAGGAGTAGTTTTTCTCTAGAATTTTGTGTAAAGGTCTGTAAAATGACTATTTGTGAGGTTTTAACATTTATCTCCATAGTTTAACCAAGGCACAGGACATTAAAATCAATAGTATTCTGATACAATTCTTAAATTACCTTTATCAGTGACATTCCTTCGGAAAGTTCATTTCATGCTTCACACACACACACACACACACACACACACACACACACACACACACACACACACACACACACACACACACACACACACACACACACACACACACACACACACACACACACACACACACACA
>JAVLVB010000491.1:1357517-1383000 GCA_032876305.1 Orestias chungarensis | reverse complement strand
TTTGGTTTATGGTTTTGTTTATGAATGGTGAAAGTGACTTCTTTAAAAGTTGGTGTAAGTAGAAAAGGACAACATCAGTGGAGCCCATTTACTTTTTAGAACCAGTTTCACATGGCACCATGTTAGTTGAGCCAAGTTTTTTGTATTGGTCATTTAACTTAATTACAAATAATCCTGTTATTCATCTGTATTTATATTACGTTTTTTATTGTTAAAAGTTAGGTTTCTGTTGTAGAACAATTCAAATTCTCATTGTAAATAAAATATGTTAGAAATAAGCCAAATGCTAGGTCTTGAGATTGGGATGTTCAATGAAAATATTTTGTATGTTTATTTGACCTCGATCATTATGCAACTGAAACCCATTTTCAGCAGTATAACAAAACCAATTTTCAGGCAAATCACTCAAAATATTCTTCCAGAAGTCAGGATGCTAAACACTTCGATTAGTTTTCCAAGATCTTTGTAAAAAAAAATACACACATATATATATATATATATATATATATATATATATATATATATATATATATATATATATATATATATATATATATATATATATATATTCCTAAATATAGAATATATATATATATATATATATATATATATATATTCCTAAATATAGAATATAGTGCCCGTGAGGTGCTTTCCCATGTGATGCTGATCTCAATCAAAGCCTCATCTGGCAACACCACTGGTTTCCCAGTCCTTGATTTCTGTTTTCTAGAAGTGATGCAAAACATAATTTTTGCAAAATACAGTCAACTCCTCTTGGTACTATAACTGATTTTGCATCAGCCCCTTGCAATGTATTTAAAAGTTATAGTGATGTACAGTACTCATTAATTACTGATAAAACATTGTAAACTTTTTATTTTCCCAAGAGGTATTCTTCCTTGAGAGAGATATACAAATAGTTTTTTAGGAAAGTGGAATTACATCCTACAAGTTAATGATAAAAATGTGTTCTTATTATGTTATGTATGTTATGTTACCAGCATCACAGGAAACAATTCATATAAAAAGAGTTGGTTGTGTCAAAGATATTTCCAATGGAGACAAACTGAGTTCACTGTCCGTGTAAAGAGGTTGTTTATGATGCCTCCAGATCACCAGGATGATGCGAAGCACAAATAGGACGCAGGATATTGCCAGGACCGAAGCTGCAGGGTACAGAATAAATAAAGTGTTTAGCACAGTTATTAGGAAAGCGATTATTTTGACCACATTGCAGTTTTTATACTCAACTCTAAGCTTTACAGATTTGAATGTTTGTTAGATTTAATCAATATAACTAATTACACTGGAAGGCCTTAGCAAAATAAATGTACAATTTTTTAAATTGCGACACAAGATAAGTCTAACTGCAACGGACACAGTTTGTCTCAAGGTATAGATTAGTTACTGGCATGGGTTGATATTTTTAAGACAAAGCTAATTGGACCTTTTCAGATTGAATGTCAGCTCCAATTAAGCTCCAAAACCTGCCTGCAATTTTCTGAAGACAAAGTTAAATCTTTGGCGCATAAAAAATTATGCATGCTAAGAGCTTCCCAATAATTATGCACACATGAAATTTCCTAATAGCAAGGCCAAAAACTAACTTTTGGTTTCCTAAATATGTCATTTTCATTTAGATTGTTGTAAAGAGGACTGTAGTTGCAACTTCATACATGTGACATGTTTAACTGGTTCAATACAGTTTCAATAAAACTAGGTTCAAGCAGGAAATTTTACCTTCAAAGATGAACACTTGACTACCAGAGGGTGTGCTGTTGTTCAGGACGCCTGTCAGCCAAAGGATAACAACAGGATAGATGGTCACAGTGTAACGAACCCGCTTGTCTAGGTAGAAGTTTTCCAACAGAAACCTGAAAGCAGCAGCAGACAAACAAAAAAGGCTTCTGTCTTTCTTTGCTCCTGTCTTGTGACAAGGAACAGCAGCAGTCGTATGACAAAAAAACGACAGGGAGTCAGGCTCACCACACTAACAGCTCCATTAGGAGCAGTAGCAGTGACAACATCGCGCACTGACATCGAGGTGTTTTCGTCTGATGCTGCAAGTAGATTGTCAGATTCAGCAAAGTGGAGAGAGTCCCCCAAGTGGCATACACTGCTACTCCATTTTGCACCTGTTTTGATACAATCAGTGAGAGTTTGACTGTTTATTAAAGAGTGAACCAGGACCAGTTAGTAAATACTGTCAAAAGTTGGAATTGTGTGTTTCGGTTAATTTCTAAACACTTTTTTGTGTTTTTGTGGCCACAGATTAAACACACCAAGATGAATCCTGCCTAGTAAAATTAACACTTAAGGATCTGCTATTTAAAGAACTCAAATAACATAATTTAATGACAATATGTTCAACATGTGATCTGATTGATTGTTTTATTGATTAATAATTAATAGCATATGAGCTGCAGTGGCAGACAAGTTTCCCTTCATGGCACTACTGACATGCTCTGCCTATTAACACATAAATGTTTCATTTTATTACTATCTTATGGGCAGTCACATGCAAGCATCCTGGGATACATTAAATAAGCAACAAAAAGCTCAACTAAATATGTAACATATCTAAAGGATTGCCAATATTTGAAGGATCTGTGGCAATTTGCTCCTCTTGGACAGCCTTCTCGAGAGAAGCACAGATTTTGAATTGTGCATCTGTGTGTCTGAACTTTACATAGCTAATTTTATTTTCTTTGCTTAACATTTCACTCTCTTTAGCTTAATTTTCTCTATAGGATTTATATATGTGAACTAAGGGATTTGGCCATATGGTTTGGATCATTATCCTGATTAATGACCTATTGATTATCCATTTTTGTTTTTTGTAAAAGAAAACCAGATTTATATTTGGGCACATCCTGGTTTTTAAAGTAGCATGAGGTAATTTCCTCCAACAACACACCATCGGTTCATGGCCAACTCCATGCTTAACAGTGGATACAATTTACTTTTACAATTGATCATTCTTCATTTAATACCAGCCTTACCTGGAGTGTTTTCTGCTTGTCTTAGATCTCACTAGGTTTTTCTTATGACTCATACCAACCTCCTCCAGTCAACTAATCCAACAACAGCCTTTTTCACATACTTCAAAAAGACAGATATATGTGCATTTTTTTGATTCAGTTCTGTAGATAGGGCTGATTGTGGAATTTTTAGATAAATGATTGATTTAACTGTAATGATTCTTCGGGGTACAATTAAATGTCAAATATTTATAATAAATCTTTAACTATTTATAAACAATGCTTAAAGATGCATGTCTGAAATACAATATCATTAATCATCAATTATTTTCCCTCGTTTGAGGAATTTATATAAAAAAATGTAAGTCATACTACCCTTTACATAAAATTTGGCAAACAAAAGTAAGGTTTTTGATCTGTCTTGTTCTTAAGCTAAAAAATCATCATAAATATGAAAACATTTAACTGTTTCTCTATGTATTACTTGTAATAGGCACATTGAAAATGAAGTTAAATGAAAACATGTGAAATGTTGTTTTTTATCTCAAATTCAAAGTTTGGAACAAATTAGTCCTTATGATAAATATTAGTTACAAGAAAAGCTGATGTAATTACCAATCACACTTGGTACTCTTGGTCATTTTATGGTGATGTCAAAATGTAGAACACTGGCCTGCTCTTGTTATCTATCAAGTTATTTTTATTGGGGTTTTGCATCAGGATAGTCAGTAGGTGAAATCTGACAACACAGATTATTGTTGCATTTATTTGTTGCTTACATTTATATTGATGGCAGGCTTTATGTGTGAACAAGGAATATCTGAAATACTAAGTTTTATGCAGGTCTGCTTCTGTATTCTGAAAAGCAAAGTTGTCCTCAAATAGTTTAATTTGCATCCTTAGCCTGTCTAAGAAAAAGCACATCTTTAATGTAATTAGTGTACAGCTAAAAGTGAAGAAAGGGACCACCAGAATACATTATTTGTGCATTTTCATTGATGCACAAGATAAGTAACAAAACGAGAAGAAACTGTTCAAATTTACCTAAAATATTTAGAATGTATGTATTTGTGTTTTTAGAATTGTTTATCAAAGCTTGTGTAGAATCCCGGCTTAATCTTATACATTCTTGTAAATATTTTACAAATACCAAATAAAAATCCTTCCAGTAGTGTTGCCCTGTATTTATGCTTTTACCAATATCCTGAACATCCAGAGGTCTGTATTGCAATGCTTGCTCAGCCAGGCTCCGTAAATCTTTAGCCCATGGCAGGAGAAAAAGAACATCATGTAACCTGTTAGCGCCATTAGAGCTGAGGTTATGAGCACTGGGAGCAGCAGTCTGGACACAGAGACACATACAATGCACATGTGAATCCAAAGAAATGATAGCAGGAAGCCAGTGTGAATGACCTTACTTACTCTCTGTCGTACAGAAAGAGCCAGGTAATGTTCAAGCTCAGGTAGATTACGACGCTGACATGAAAGCCGTAAGGCAGGACCGCAGGCGTGTTGTACATCCATTCAAATGTACTCCTGCACTGGGCAGAGATAATACAGTTAGATACCTATCACTCCATGGCAAACAGAAGGTGCATGTAGGGAAATAATTGGTCTGGTCATAGAATGTTTGTGCAGTCTAGAGTGTGTGAAGAGAGAATTAACAGCAAAGAGAAAACACAAATGGCCTCTGTACAACAAAGAATAATTTGACACATGTGCAACTGTAAGAAGATGATGTAGACAATTAAAAGAGTAAGAAATATTCCCTCTGTGAAATGTTTGTACACACTCTCGTAACCTGAAATGCAACAATAAAAACAAGCAAATGTGCCTACCTCCTGCAGAGTCCAGACAAGAAGTACAGAAACATGGCAAAAACCCAAAAGTAGATGAAGTTCCAAACAAAAAATGTCCATTTAGCGGGAGTTACGGATGTCATGTACTTGAGCGAAACATCTTCTGTGCGCTGTCTGAAGACACCTGTATTGAGAGTTTGTTATTTATTTTACATAACCATGTTTAATCCTTATGACTGTATTTGTGTAAAAGAAATATCACCTGATTTGTCTCCGAAGCCTGAAAGAAAGCTTAAAGTGATGGAGGCAAGAAAGGTAAATAATCCAACGAACATGATTACAATCCTAAGTGGGCTGTGGTTTGCCATGGTGACCGTGGGAAGGATCAAAGTCCACAGTGACAAAACTTAAAACATTAGAAATAATAATTTTTTTTTAAAAAGATGACTCTATTCTCAGCCTTCTGACTCTGTAACAACAAATGGAGTTGAGTGTTAGCAGTATAATAACAGGGAATGACAATAAACAGTATCACAGTGTGTCCTTTTTATAGCATCTGTTATCTCCCTCCCCCTTGTCATAAACGGTTTGTTATTTAGTTGATAAAAGCAAGCTTGTGTGGGACATCGGATTGCTCTTTTTGTATGTTGAATTTTTTGTTTATGGCGGTTTTGCATTAAAACAGTGATTAGGTGACATCTTACAAAGATTATTCTGGTATTGAGGATCTAAGAAGACACATTTCTCACATAACATTGTAATTGATATTGATTGCAAACAAGGAAATATCTGAAATATTGTTAGGGTTGTGTAGGTCTCCCTCTGTCTTCTAAAAACGAAAATCATGCCCCTCCAGGTGTATAATTTACACCTTTAGCCAGTCTGAGAAAGAGGCATCTTTAATGTAACTGGTGTTCGGATAAAAGTGAAAAAAGTAGATAAAGAAATGGTTTAATCTTTCTGTGCTATAGTTCACTGTTTGTTAGGGTTCTGTGTGATTATGGTTCCTATGTGCGAGCCTGAGTTCATTCAAAAGCGAATCATTATGAGGAGCTGCTATCACAACGGTCAGAAATAATCTATTAAATATAAGGAGCTGAAAAGTCTTCATTCTGTAGTGGATGATAGACCTTGATTGACGCTTCAGCCACTCGATTTCCCTTGTTTTATTCTAGTGATTATTCTGATGGATTTTCCATAAATTATTTTCCATGGTTAAATTTCTTTCCTCTTAAATTGTTTTGTCTCCAAGTTTGCTTAGTTCCTCAGCTCTCAGATCCCTCCAATGAAAACGATCTCAGTTCCTCATCTGCCAGCAGGCTCTCCAGCCACAAGAGTGCCTATGGATTCAGTCACCCAAGATTCTCACATTCACACCAGACCTCTGGAGTTCACAACTCACTCCACACCCGGACCTAATTTGCTTCTCAGACGTTAGCCTCAAGCCCAGACCACAGTAAACTCGGCTTATCAACCTTATTGTTATCATCCTCCTTCCAGTAAAACATGCCTAAATCTCCCTCCTGCAGACCAACTAGAACCCTGTGTGCACATTTTCATTGTAAATAAACCTTCATTCATTTACCATTCGTCCCTGGAGTGAGTCTGCATGTGCGTCAGGATCTCCCACAAATCAGCACGACACTGTTCTTTTAGGACAGACTGCACGGTGGTATTTTCAGTGACTAAAACTCTGACATTTAAATTTTAAAGAAACTGGAATTGACTTGGTCCTGACTCATTTCAAAGCGTGTATTGCATTGTAGAGATAAGCTGTTGCCCGTTTTGTGTTGGGAGCTTTTGTCCACAGAGTGGCACCATTGCTTTGTACTGAGCCATTGTGAAACTGTCAAAGTAATGTGGGCCAGCACCTTTCAAAAGAATTTGCATTAAAATACATTAGCGGTTGAGGTTCCCCACAACTTTAAATAATTTAAATATTGAACAAAATTAGCAAGAATAGCTGGAGGGAATTTTCAGACAGGCTGTATGTATAGGATAAAACAAAGTATTTACCAAATGTTTTAAATCATTTGTATTTTTTATATTTTCTTCCAAGCATAAAATCCTTAAAACTGTTCGTGTGTCCACAATTTTATCACCGTTCCACATAAAGCTATGAAAAACATGTTTCCTAATCCCAATTACAAGTGTTGCTACCCTTTGCAGCAACAACTACCACACAGTTTTGTGAGTTCTGAAATATTACCTGCTTGTATAAGATCAGCCCAACGTAATCACAATTAAACTTTTGTTTTGACGTTGACAACGATGCAACTCCAACAGCTTACGTTTGTTTTGACTAATTGAGATGCTGAGTTGTTGGTTCTCTTTGGAAACCCAAATGCACTTAAGTTTCAGGTTACAAACCTAAAGATTATCACCAACATTGATATATGCGTATTTATTTGAATGCATATGTTCCTTTGTTTTTTGGTAAAGCCTTTGCTTTACCCTTTGTAGTGTATCCCAACCTGATTCTTGGAATTTGTAAAATAAAAAATTAGAGATAGGCCGAAATAAACCAAAATAGAATACTGTATGTACATTTTGTAGGATCAGTCATGTTTAAGCAAGTTAGTTAAAGATAATGAAGGCAAACTCAACACAAAAGGACCAAAATATAATTTGATGTTAAGACAACAACCTGATATCTTATTATTCAAGGCCTTATGTATTGTGAAGGTTTGATTTTAGACCCAAAAGGATCTCTTTCCACAACCCATAAAAAACACAAACGTGGCTGATTCAAAAGAGGCTTAATTTTTTTTTCTTTCAATATGCAATTTAATTCCCATGAGTAATTTATCCTGATTGTGAAGACTGATATTGAGGGCATTAGAATTAAGGTCAGAACTTGTCTTAGGCTGATTTTTTTTATTTTAAATACAAGCAGATATTACATTTCTCTGGACTGTCTGCAATAACCCACGAGGAAGGCAATTGGTTAAAGTGCTTTCTAGTTATAAACAGACCTGAAATTAGAGTTAATGCAGGTATGCTACAGGAAGAAAATCCCATTCAATGGTCAAACAGAAAATAAAAAGCTTTCTGCTGTTGCAGTTCTTTATGACACTTAAGTAAAAAAGTTCTTCCCACGCTATTGAAGCTATATAGCTAATTATACCAAAAGAACTCTTGACAATTCACCGGTGGAACACATTTTAGTTTCAGTTGATGTTATGATCTGTTACATAGCTGAGAATAGACAACTCTTCTATGTTCACTGACTGATTACTGTGACCCAGGCTGCTGGCGAAGGACAAAGCCTAATTTTTTGGCTGTTCATCATCTAATGAGCCAAATCACATCCAATTACATGGCCGCCACTTTTGATCACTTTAGTATGAGGGATATATGCAGGATGGGTATTAATAAAGATCACTGTCACTTTGGAATTATGTTGTGATTCACGTTGTAACTCATTAATATCTTTGCAACCATGAATCCAGTAGTTACATTCAAGCATTGTTGAATATCAAAAAAGTTTAAATGTAAAGTTTTAAGTTTGCAGGAAAGAAAAACAAGCCTGTTATCTGAACAATTCTACAAACTGTAAATCCCTTCAACTAAGGAAGTGAAAAATGCATGATTATAAGAAATTTCTGTGTAGGTTGCATTGGATAATAGGGACCATACTGCATACAACATTCAGTAATTAGAGACCTTGACGAAAGGCCTCCACGGATTTGGCGGTTTGTCTTTCCCAGCTAAGGCTATGTGACTTTCACGCTATATATTCATGAATTACATTTGTTGATCCCCGTGAAACTAAGTTGCCTGTTAATGTTGCAATTACACTGCCATGACCAATATTGGTGCCTGTGCCTAGTGGATTGCAAATAAGGATAGAAGACAATAAAGGTGAGGGAGAAAGGATGAAGGGTGATAGCCTGTAAATGCAATCAAGACAAACTTTAAGTTACAGGGATTTATTATGGCAGTCGAATGCTTAAAATAGTTTTAATATCCTTTGATTTTTACCTCGCGTCGACACATTTTGCAGACAAAATTCTTTCTACACCTTACTCAAATTGTATTCTAAGGCCAACATAAAGTATGCAACATGATGCAATCGTATTTTCAATCAAAGCCTAATTATAAACTGAATTACCCACATAGTCCAGGCAAAAATCCAATTGAGTGTTTCTAGAAAGACTTAAAAAATGATGGTAACAGTCTGAATAGTATAGAGAAGGAAAAAATAAACCATAACATAACCCAGCTCAGTATAAAAACTTTTTAATTTTGTGAATTTAAGATTTCACATACAATTTAACAAAAGTTTAGCAGTAAACTTTGGGACTCCAAAGTAAAAAAACAAACACAAATATCCCCTTCACATAACCTCTGCCAAACTTCCCTTCTAAAACAACATATCTTAAATTGAATTGTATCAAACTACAATGTTTATTTACACAATTAATCTTAGTACAAAGAAGTAAGTTTAACATTCAAACAAATCTCAGATTCCTAAGAGTAAGGGGATTGGCACTGAATGTTTAATAATGAGGAGGGAGTTATTTCAGCATCAAGGTGTGACAGAAGGCCTTCAGACAAACACAACTAAGAAAATAAGCTCTGGTTTGGTAATAGAGCCCCAGGGGGAAAGTGGACATAAATGATAAAATAAATAAATAAATAAGTAGTCTAGTTTAAAGCTGAACCTGCCATAGGACTCTCAACTCTAATCATACTAAAGGGTTGTCCTCTAAATTATTGACCCAAGACAGTGGTATGCAAGTAAGTTTTTTAAAAAGACTTCTTTAAAAAAAAAAAAGATTTAATTTAAAGGTAATGCTACCAAACACTAAGATATGAAAATGTGAAGAAGAAAAAAATCTTGTAGTGTTCAAAAACTTGGATGGAGAATGTTTCACGTACTTGTATCTCAAACTAACATGTTAGACTGGTTAATTGGCAAAAATTAAGAAACAAATGCCACCTGTCTATTGTAAAGTATGTGTTATTTGTTATTTTATATAACTTATGTTTTTTTCTTTTTTGTAGTCAGCACATTATTATGTTTTGTTGTGATCTCACTTTCATCACCTTCCTCTGTTTCCCTGTGCCCAGAGCAATTTTATGTTAGCAATTAAATTTAGTAGGGCATTTGTACACTGCAGGTTTTATTTACATGCCTTATGGAATAATAGCTGTTTAGAAGTCTCTGGGGGGATGATAGATTGTGATTTCTGTCTGTTGTGTAAGTCTATTTTCTGCTTTTAATATTTATTTAGTTTGTTTTACACTTATACTCACCTTTTGTAGGCTAATTCTTTGTGTTTTTTTGTGTTTGTTTTGCACTTCAAGGCCACTGCTGAACCCATGTTGAATTGCTTACCAATACTGTTGATTAGGAAAGTTATTGACCTCTTACGACCAGCCTGCAGCATTACATTTTAAGTTTTGATGATGGAAATGTTATTGGGATGACAGTTTACATCCCTTAAATCTCCCATATTTCTACTCTCAACAAGCCATCATACAAAATAAATCCTCTCATATGAAACTACTTTGGTCTGCAAGAGGCTATCAAAGGCTATAAAATATACCTATAACTGCGGTTCACTGTAGCAAAGCTAAATCAAATTTACAGCAATACAAATTCTTTCAGATCTTAGGATATGCACAGCCGTTTCATGTCAATCAAACCATGGAAGCTGCTAGTTCAGGAATAAAGGTCTACAGAGGAGCTAAGGCATTTAAGAATGTGAAGATGAACAACCTGTGAAAGACATTTATTGGTTCTAAAATCTTGTGGAATTTGAAGGGGAAACTAATTTGTCACGCACTCATGACAGCAAAGTTACACAGACACACAGCAATTATCGGGTCTTTTGTAATATCCCTTCCACACCAATCCTTAATAACCCTGAAATTATATATGAAGATACCACAATCAGTGTTTGGCATCAAAAAGACAAACACTGATAAAGTTTTAACTTTGGTTAGTCTGCCTTTCACAGAATCAATTGTTTTGGTCTGGCTTCGATTTTTTGACGGGCTTTGCCTAGTTTGATTTTTGGAGCACCTAAGGGACTCAAAGTTAAGCAAAGTATATCAGTAGCTTTTCTTTGTTGTTATGCCTTTGTGCAGTAATCTGACCAACAGGATGACACTAAGGAAAACAGGAATAAGTGAAAGGTGGTTAATTATACAGATAGGATTTACAGGGAAATGGAAATGGGCAATGAGGAAACTCTGGTCTGGAACGGGAAATGGCGGTGTGCAGAACCGGAAGCTCTGCAGGAAAGACAGACAGGTGAGTTGTGTCCAGGTAAGGTGAGTAACTGTAGCTAGGAGAGGATTTTACTTGAATGAGATGTTTATTGGCCTGGAAAAAGTGTGTGGTTCTGGGTTGTGGGTATGATTGTTGTGTGAGTCCATTCTGTCAGGTTGTTTAGGGGGCTGAGATGATGTGGCTGGGGCAGAATGGCAATGCAGAGGTGAAGGTTGTGCTCTTGGGGATTTAGAGGAGTGGTTGCAGTCTTGGCCTAAAAAAAATCAGGTAGTGGGTTATTTCCAGAGACGTTGTTGACTCAGAAGTTGTAGATAGTTTGCACGAGTAGGTACCTGGGTAACACACATGAGAACTGGTTAATAGGGACGTAATTAGAAAAAAAATCCATCAACAAGGAGAATATAGAAACATAATGAGATTGAGGAACCCGTTTGGGTACCATGAAGCAGTCACACTCAGACGTTGAATGGCTGCAGACCCACTCATCTCAAGCTGCTCATTCTCATCAAGGAGATGTGCTGCTCCTGTGGAGCCACAGGTGCAGCCATTTCAGCTAACCCCAGGGAAATTACCCACCTGTGCGCCCTCTGAAAAAACAAAAGGGAAAGAAAACACAAACACACCCAGCCCGAAACGCCATTTTCCGGATACCTGTTAGGTCATGAATCCCATTGAAGCGGAAGGTGGAGACATGTGATCTGAAATTACAGCATACACCCGGAATTTGGGACCAATCGTGACCACAACCGCCCTTAAACAACTGATCCATGAGACCCCTCTAAAAATACTTTCAATTGGCTGTTTAAATAATTCATATACCAAATAAGCCAGGGTGGAAATTGTCTTGGCACAGAATTTAACATCTGCAGTCTTCCTTCAGTATACTGTCAATCAGCAAAAAGGAAAATGATTGGCACTCTTGCTTTGCCGCTTTGCAAATGCTAACCAATGTCAAGAAACTGGATCATGAAAATGGGAGTGAATCCCAAACATAGAGACATACATATCACTGTCAGGAAACGTTCTGCTGCTCGTCCTCATTTCCGCTCACCTCTCCCTGGCAGCAACACCTGCTACAGCAAGTAAGACCATTTCCAATTGTCATTCCACTCACTTTGGACCATACTCACTACTCTGTCTCTCTTTGGAGCTCCCGGTTCCCTGTGCTGCTGTCCTCCTTTCACTTCCGGACCAGAGAATGCATCTTGCACATTTCCCATATTTTGTCAATAAACCTTCTAACTGTGTGATTGGTCTGGGATGCAGTTTGGTCAGACACAGTCACAGGCCTTGATGTTGGATTTGAAAATGCTCTTACTTGGAAAGGTATGTTAACATGAATAACAAAATTATAAAGTTAGAAACGTTCCAACATCATAAATTTGTTTTTGTTGCTTTTGAATCTTCTCTGAAAATATTAAACACATTGCAAATTAAAAGCATTATTATTTTTTATTATGCACAAAATATATCATATCTTTGTACAACAACATATCCTCCCCTGGTGAATTTCAGCCTGGAAAAAGGTGTTAAGTGTGGCTACAGATCAGCTGTGATTTTAAAATGTAAAGAAAACTATTTTGATACTCATGCCCTATGATAGTCTGAGCTTCCTCACTTGTCACTTCATGTTTTTAATGAATGATAGTTACAGGAGATGTCAAACAAGTGCATTTTGTTATGATTCTGGCCAGTCTGCTGGCTTTGTTTATATTTCTCATTGTCTCCCCCCTGTTTTCTGTTTGGTAATTGATGTATTTGTTCCTCTGTTACCTTGGTTTATAAACAGTTCTTTGGTAGGCAGGCAGTGCCAGATTATTGAAAGCCATTGGTGAGTAAATGTCCAGTATTCTTTTTCTTCCTGAATGGCTGACTTAGATTTTGTTTCTCCTATTTCAATTTACCCATTCTGCCTTGCCCACGTCAGTGATCTCCCTGGGTTCTTTTAAATGGAAACCAATGTGTTTTCTGCCTATGGACATCTACCTTGTGCTTAACCCCTGGACTTTTCAACCTGAATATGTCTACTGTACCTGTGTCTGACTTCTTTTCTGTGCCTCCATTCCCAATTCAAGCCTGATCCCTGGATTCTGTCACAAAACGAGACATCAAACAACCAGATGTAAACAATGGGTTTTTGTCAAAAGGGATTATTACGTATTTCTATAGAAATAGTGCCATTTTATTATGGAATAAAGTAACAATTTTACATTTAGCTGTTATGAAAATTATTTCAATTTAAAATAAACAACTTAAAAGAAATTCACATGACATTATAGCAATTCCTGAAGCCTTGAGATTGCCTCTCTCTTAAGAAGCTACTAGCATTACCCTATCAACACATCATCACGTCATTGGTTTTTCAAGGCATCAATTGATTCAATTTACACCAGGTTCTTAGGTAGTAGTATTTTGTTGTGCAAAGGTGCTAAATTACAAAATCAGTCTATGGTTTCTATGTTCTTTATTCCAGTTGCATATGATGAGATGGTGGAGCACTGAAGGGTGGACAGGTAATTGGGTATGGTTGTAAAGAAGTCCACACAGCAGAAGCCAGAGGAGCAATGAGCAGTTCAAGGAAAGGGAAAGTAGGGGCTTCAAGGAATAACAGAGGTAAACAGGTGGAGGTCTGATTAGCACTCATGAAGTGAAAAAAATAATTATCTGACATCTGTCTTAGGAGAAATGATTCCTCCTGATTGGTCTAGATTAGCTTCAGCTGTTATGACACGACGGCTGGTAACACCTTGCAATCAGGTAAAAACACACCCCTTTTGACATAACATACTTTGGTTAGCACTGTTGATATGCACAGATTGGCTCTGGTTTATTTCTGTATGGAGTGTTCTTTCTTGGTATTCCACCTTTCTCCAACATTCCAAAAGTATTACTAAATTGGTTCATTGGTTTCTTTAAGTTGCCGTTAAATCGAAAAAGTAGGAAAAAGTAGCAGCAAGTCGCCAGAGCACAAACAGGGAAAAATAAAATTAGCAATTTCTGAGTAGCTTTTTGCTGCTTTTTTTAACTAAGGATTTTTATTTATTTATTTCAGTTTTTAGACTAGTAAAACTATTCGAAAATTGCTTGCTTTAGTCTAAACTCCTTTCCATATATTTCTGTTGACAGTCAGGGCTGGATGGTGTGGTCATTCCAAAGTAATGTAAAAGAACGGGCTTTGTTAACAGCCTCAGGATTAAGGCAATTCTTTTAAACCTTTAAGGCATGTTTGACTAAACCAGGCTTGTTCCTGGTTTTGTTGTGACCAATCACATATTCTTCTACATAAAAGAGACCATGAACACAACAGTATGTTGGTAATACAGTCCTGCTAAGAGCCTTTTACTTTTCTACGTTTTTACACATGTAACAATTTTATAAAACTGTCCTGAATTTTTTAAACAATAAGATCAAATATATCAAAAGGACACTTTTGTACGCAATGGCAGTCAAAAAACATTTGATCAAAGGAGTAAGATCCTAAAAGCATATGTTTTTTTTACATGTAGGTTCATCATCTGAATGGTGTGACAAAGCTGCAATTGGTAACCTAAAGACATCCGCAACGCCATTATAAAGAAATAATTGAAGAAAGCAGCTAAAACTGTGTAAAAGGTGAGATATGTTGATATTGATATATCTGTTTGTTTGGAAAAGTAGGAAAAAATATTATTTTGACTCAGTGAATCAAAAAAGGGTGTTCAGGCAATCTCATGTCTGACTAAGGATGTGATTTACCCAAAATAGCAGAATGAATAAAATATATCTCCATCTAATTCATCCTGCCTTCCAATCAGCAAATGTCTTTCTATCTTTTCATCTCTATGGGAGGCTTTATAAGATTCTCGGCTAAAGGGCACGGGGCCCTGTTCTGTCAGTTACCAATTCCCATTCTTTGTAGAGAGTAACTTCATACTAGTTTGACCTTCAACATGTCAGATTTGGACATCTTTGAAGACATTTAAGCTTTTGCTCAAAATCCCTCACCTCAGTCTCTGAGTTGATATTTGAAGTCCTGTAAGGTCAATGTCACCATTCATCTTTCTGCTTGTAGCACCATGTGCTATCCTCAGTTAAGGATGGAGAGCACAAACTTTTCAATGTAATCACCCCAGTTTTTCGCTCCATATGATGCAAAACTTATCAGGACCAGAAAACAAAATTAAGGTAATTTTAATGTTTTTCATGCATGAGAGAAAACAGCAGCTTCACAGATGATGAACAGGCAGGAGGTCTAGAGAGAGTAAGAAAGAGGAAGAGGTGTGCTTTGCAGTATCGGTCAGCTCCTCTAATCTTCGCAGTGGTTTACTGTACGTAGTGAGCAGTATAAATCCCACAAGGATAGTGTGAATGTGGTTTCTATTGATGATAGATATAGAGCCATGATCCATTCCTGATAGCCTGGCAGCAAAGCTTTCCCTTTTACAAACTAACATTTAACACGTCTCCCTGCAGCCGCTTGTCTATCTTTTTCTGTCTTCCTTTCTATCTGCTGTGATTTACTTTTATATCCAGCCACCCTCCGTTCTTTCATCTCTGATTCCAATACTGTCAGAGTCATAAACCCCCAGTTGCAGAACGCAAAGTGAATTAATGATACTGTTACTACCTTTAAATTTTGAACTGGTTTATTTTAAAGATAGCCAGCGCTTGGTGTATATTTCACACATTACATTATTTTAGCTTTTGTTTTACTTTTTGTGTCTTTGTTTTTGGTTGTTTCTATAAAATATTCATTTGATGGACCAACAGAAAATAATGCATTAGGTGGAGGGAAAGTTAAGCAAGACATGGCTTGTAACACTCCTTATAAATGCAATTGCGATAAAATCTGTGCTATGATTTACCTTTATAAGTCATATTATGAGTTAGTCTGTGTGTAGCATAATCTTAGTTTAAATCACTTTTTTTTTTATGAAGGCCTCTGAGGTTTGAGAACAATAGTGTACAAGCATGTCAGGTGAAGTTGCTCAGAACAGAAAAGCAGGGGTTGAGAAAATAATAAAATATGATCTGAACATTAAATTCAACAACTAAAAAAAGAAAGTATGGGACAACTGCAAACCTCAATCAACACATGGATTTCCACAAAGGTGGGAAAGCCAACGAGAACATTAAGGGGTGAAGTCAAGACGTGAAACACTGGACATCGCTGTGTGACATTAGAGGAGCTATGGAGACCAGTCATTTTTTGTTTTACTTGAACTGTTCGGTAAAAAACAAAAGCCAGAAGGGTAGTACTGATCTGTGTTGTTGGATAGATGTATGGACCTAAACACAAAGCAACCGTGGAATAAAAACTGTTAGATTGACCACTGGGGTCGAAGCATAATCAAGTGATAAAATAGCTCAAGTAATAGAGCATCCCAACATCTGAATCATTTTATGTGATGGAATTAATATTTTCTGGTATTTATTTATAATAATATTAAATAAATACATATGTTGCCTGTAATGTGGCAAAACAAAAAGGTTAGAGGTAAATAAAATCAGTTTTATTTTAATTTTGACTTTCCTTGTAAAACTCTGGCTGCATATCTTCAGTCGTTTATCTTTTCCTAATTGAGATGCATCAAAGTCACCAAATTGTTCAACCTTTAAACTACATGATACAAAAAAAATTGCATGTTATTTCAAACTCTACTTGCGCTTTGATTGTAATGACTTGTAAACAGAACAAATTGGTGCTCTTTTTGACAGGAAGAGAGCACACAGAAAAGTCTTCATGATTTCAAGACTAGAGATCTCTTTGCCAAGGTCAAAGTCTTTATTGAATGGGAGGGGTGTCCCTCAGACACCTGTCATTTCCGTTGGAAAGAAAGTTGGAGGGGGCAAAGAGTGGAGGATGTGAAGAGAATGCGGTGCAGTGAAGCAAAGAGAATGTAGTCTGTTTGGTTCCCTCTGCACCTTCTACCTGTCAGCAAATAGTTCAAGCAGGGATTGCTCCTGTCGGTCTCAACCAAAAAGGACAAGGCAGCAATTTGATGACAGAAAGTAAGGACACAGTGACACAGTGCCACCACAGCAGTATTACCAACTCTAGGGAGTGAGTGCATGATGCTTTGCTTTAAAGAATCTTTGAAGCATTCACTCGCAAAGCTGCATGTTGGTAAGACTAAGGCTTCCTTATGACTCAGGGGTCAAAGATTTGTTTTAAACACAAGAGACTATACTGCATATGGTGATGTGCTCCTATATCTCTAACAGTCAAAGTGGTTCAAATGGCTATAAAATACACTTCCATCCTTTACGAACCAAATTCAGTAAGCTGACACATTGAATTAATAAACATTTGCAGCAATTTCCAACAAACATGGAAAAAATGTAACAGTTTTAAAAGTTTGTGGCAATGCATGGATGTGGTCATATATCATATATCAAAAATATAATTGAACTTGGGGTTCTCAATGATATCAAACAGTAATCAAAACAGTGCATACAAGTCTAAACCAAATATCCTACGTATTATAAATATTTTATTATAAAAGGTTAAAATTTAAGAATCATTTGAAATAATTATGTTATTACCAATTATTTATCTTAAGGTTGTGTCTTGTTGCACTCAGCAAGCTTCCTTTTCAAAGCTTTATTACTAAATATTGTCATTTTTAGTAATCAATTGTTTGTTTAGGGTGGACTAATTTTAAAATATACGACTTACACGCCTTTGAATCACAAAACCAGAAAATTTACTAATCCAAACTGGATAAAAATTGTATAAAATCAAACCAAATACATACACCTCATTCATATTTTGATGAATCAGCGCTATGATTCACAGCTAATACAATATTCTTTGGATTAAAAGTGCACATGCTTGTTGTAAAGGAGTGAATAACGCACAAGCGAATAACATTCTCACCTTTTTGAATAATTAACCAAAATTTAATCCAAGAATCATTATCTGTTAAAGAATAATAAAAATCTGTTAGGGTCTTCAATGAAGCCAGGCAAAGAGCTTTAACTGAATATTGTCAAATTAATTTCTGATAGAAAATGTCTCTACAGAACTAATACTGTCTATACAAACGTGGGTCCCTCAGAGATAACATAGATGAGCCGAAGATGGATGGAGGCTGGCAGCTACATGAATGATAGATTCAACAATATAGAGAGGTATTTAAATTTGTTAAGTTTCATCTGATGTGTTATCATGATTACGTTCATCTTTTTTTACTTCCCCTGATTCCTGTGGGTTTCCACAACTACTTGTGTGTGTGTTTTCTGTAACCCTTGACTCAAAATTTGATAACACAAATCAGTTTAGCGCTAATGAATAAACTTGACCCATTTTTGGGTGTCGATGAGTGAAACCAATTGTGTTTTAAGTGTTATTTGGTGCTGTTAGAGTGCTATTGCATATAGACTGATTGTGAGCAATATGCTGATGGTTTGCCAACATATTCGTGGTTTGCTTCGGAGCCTCATGGAAACGGGTCATTGTGCATTCCACCCCCTTCATCTGAATAATTCAGCCATGCTAGTTATTTTCTTAGTACTTTACGAGTGTTTGTAGGGCTGCGGAAGAAAGCCATACAAGAAAGCCATACAAACACTCGGAAGAAACACAACATAAACCACATTTTCCTAGCTCTTATCTTTACTTTTCATGTAGATAGATAAAGAGATGTGAACGCCGATGTGAACACATCTTCCCTCATCCCTCCCCTATTTTTAGACTGGTATTAACTGTGTTCCAAGACAAAGAGGTCTGGATTAAATCAGGTTGCGAAGCAATAGAGTCTTCAAGGAAACATCAAAGGTTTGTACATATCCCTCTGGGGCCTTTTCACCAGCTTCGATCGAAACCGTTAGGACGGAATGTGCTTACACCCTCCTATTTGGTGATTTATTTATTTATTTATTTATCTTAATCTAGCTATGCCTCAGAGATGAGATCAACTAATTTCCAAAGCTTTCAAATTGTTCCTTAAAGAGGTGTAGAGATAGAAATAAATGGTCATGTTTCTCAGCTAGTGAAAACTGGAAAAACATATTCTGCTAATAACTTCTGCTGCAGTCAAGGCTGTATCCTCATTTGTAGAGGCATTCATATAAACATATACACATATATATATATATATATATATATATATATATATATATATATATATATATATATATATATATATATATATATATATATATATATATATATATCAGAATCAGAGAATCAGAATCAGGCTTTATTGGCCAAGTATACTCACAAATACAAGGAATTTGTTTTTGGTTACACAGATGCTTGCTGTGCACAAAAAGTACAGTAAAGAAACACTTGTAACATTTAGCATATGTAATTTATATTGTATATATATATATATATATATATATATATATATATATATATATATATATATATATATATATATATATATATATATATTAGGACTGTATTCCATATATAGTATCTCAGAATAAAAGTGTTACTTTCCAAGCAATCCTTCAGAATCTCAAATTCGAAATGCTTCCAAATAAAAATGCTAAAACCATAACATTTCTAGCAACAATACCCCTGATTACATTTATATTTACACGTTTGCATAATTTGCCACATAGCGAATATCTTCCAACACATTTTGTGGCATTTTTGTAAGGCTGGCATTTTTAATGTATTTATTGGAAATGGTTTGTAGGCCTTAAATTGTCATAGTGTTTAGGCTTCTGACCCACATAATCAGAGAACTGTCAGTTGTGTAATGGGGATAAAATCCGGCAACGGGAGGCAGCGGGAAGCGGTGATGTTCGGCAGGATGGGGGTGAGATCTGGTAACGGGAGACAGCGGGGAACGGTGATGTTCGGCAGGACAGCAAGGACAACGGGACAGCGGGGAACGGCAGGAAGCATGGAGCGCACGGCGACGTGCGAGACCGGTGACCACTGAGGTGGAAGACAGGACAGGTGAGTCGTTGTAATATTGAGAGAAGGATGATATTGGACTGATCTTACTTGATGGTTGATGGATGTTGACGCCAGAGGGGAAGACTGAGAGGTGAGTTCCAATCCTGCGGTGGGAAGCGGAGAAGTTGTCCGGGGAAGTGTGCACGCCGGGAAGGAGTGATGCTGGAGCGGGCAGATCGAGCCGAGCCAAGAGGAGCGGAGAGACCAGATGGATCCGAGGAACCGGAGAGAGATCTTGTGGGGAAGGAGCTCGGGAGATGACGGGAACCTGAGGTGAGCACAATGTTGTTAGGAGCGTGGGAAAAAGGGAGCAACAAAGTAGCAAACAAAATCATAAAAACTAGAGAACTACTGGAGACATAACTAGAGCACTACAGAACTACAAAAATACGTGAAACACTAGCGAAGGCGCTGAAAAAAGGTTTACCAGGAGTAACAAACACTCAGGCGTTGAGTAGCTGGTCCACCACTCCTCTCATACTGGCCCAGCTCGTCAACGCCAACAGGATGCACCTGGGGTGGCAAACGCTTCAGCAGAGGGCGAGCACGGGTGACCCCTTGTGGACAACTGGAGAGGTGCTAAAAGGAACTCACTCTGACATAAATATCACTTTCAGACATCAACTTGAACAAGCAATTTATGCCCTCACTGATGAAATATACCTTACTATTTTATTAATAATGTTCATGCTATTGTTTTTTTGTTTCATTGTTAAATTAAAGACCCCTTGTTAAAATCAATCCAATATATTTTTTATATTAATCTATTAAAAAACTTTCACGCTAAAAAAACAAACAAACAAAAAAAACATGCTCCTTAGGCATCTTAGCATATGTGTTGTAGGGGAAAAAAAAGGTTTTCCTTGCTGTTCTTTTGTTTGTCTCATTAGAGTCTTGATCATAGGATGTATGCCTGGGCTACAGTCTTTGACACCTATCAATCTGGAAAGAGTTAGAAATAGTTTGAATTTTTTGGAACTACATTGTACCGCATTTATTAGGAAATTTTGAAAACATGGACCAGTGATGAACTCTTCCAGGAGTGTCCGGCACCAGGTTATGTTTCTTTTTGGCTGGGTTGACCCATATTTTTTGCTCTGCAATAGAGATTCCAAAATAAGACCCAAATTACAGGTTCTAGAGCACAAACTTCTCCTTGATCTAATTAAAGGCCACATTAAATCATCACAATAATCATTAACCTCAATGGGTGCCAAATGCCAGAAAATTTGATAGCTGAGATTAACACAGTTTGATATCGGCAGTGAATTATACAAATGAATTTGAGCTCAAATTGCTCCACTAGCAAACACAAGTAATCAATGTAATCTGCATACAAAGCAAGTGCTGCCTCTCATTATCACTCTAGTTGTTTTTTATCTTCCACTGTGCGATGTTAGCAGTATCACGCGGGGAAGGAATATTGATCCCACAAACAGTTCCAGGGAACACCATTATTGACCGACTGCCACCAATACATTGTGGAAAGCTAGCTGATGAAAAAGCTTCAAGGCATGGCGCAGAGATCCAATAATGGCGGAGTGCAAATATTTTCTTATGCAGTGTCATGTCCAAGTCCCTGTCATTGCTTGAATACTACATGCGTAGTGGTATTGATTTCTGATCATTCAAAGGCCAGGCTAACAGATCCAGGAGGCCTCCGGCAACGTTCAGGCTTTTGCTTTTGCTTTCACTGCTTCAGCTGCTGTTGCCAGGGTTTTTGTATGGAAGTTTGCAGCCACGTTATTATATCCAGGCTGCCTGGGGGGCAAGAACGGCGGTGGCTTGGTTTCTTTGTTGATTCTAGTCTTTCCCCAGCAGGATACCCTCCAGTCATTCCACAGCATCAGAGACACAGAAAGGTGGAATAAAAAGGTGATATGCTCCCCCTTTTACAACTTCATCTAATTTAGAGAGTAACAGGGGATTTTGCATTTAAAAAAAGGGAGAAAACGAAAAATATTACTTGCATTTTTACAGCACACATAACATATTAGAAGTAGAAACTGCTAAAACTATTGACCTTTTAATAAGATTTATTAAATAATAGGAGTTATATTTGAAATTGGAAATGAACGGACTTGTAAAACACATAATAACCAAAACAATCCTGCCACAATATCTGTGATAAAAAGATTTTGAGCTTATATTGTTATAATCTTCTTCAAGATGGTTTTACTAATTTACATTGGAACTGCCAGTGCAGATTTTCACTATTGTTTACTCTTGTTCTGTTGGTGTTATAAAGCGATTTAAACCTAGTAGACAATAAAGATTACTGTAGAAGTAATCTTAGAAAAAAACTGAAACTAATATTAACATTAGAGATTATTGTAAACATTGAAAATATAGATTTATTTTACATAAACTGACTTTTAGTCTTGCAGGATTTATAAGATCACTGAGCAATTTCAGTGCAGGCGGGACTGTAATTCGTACGGCATAGTAGTTCGCCAAATTCAGTTGGTAACCCTTTAGTTCAGAAAATCACCTTCAGATATTTAATATACCTTAAAAAACAAGAATTTACAGCTCTAATATGGTTTGATGCTTCAATACTCTAGTCTAAAGTAACAGCATAACATCTAGTTGCTACATCTATATGTTTAATTTTCCAACATCCACAGGAATAAGTGTCTCTAACAACTACAGACCAATGAGATACAAAACTAAATCCTTATTACAAAAGAGAGTCAGGACAAAACTCTGCATTGGAAAATTAGCACCAAACCATCAGAAATCTCAGTCGAGAAGGGAACAGTTCAAGGAAGGGTCAACATACTATTAAGATGTCACTATGAAGAACCATATAGTGATTTACGCAAAGATTGGTGATGATACTAAAACAGTGCTACACAGACTCATTTTTACATTAAATGGTATTCTAGCCTTTTTATGAGAAAAGCACAATTAAAAATTGTTTTCCCAGTGAGCCCTTAAATTTAGCTCAGTTTAAACTTTTTCTGGCTTCTGAAATTTGTAGCAGTTACCTTGCAACAAGAAGGGTCAGGGTTCAATTGCACCATGGCTCTTTCTGCAAGGAGTTTTCATATTCTCCCAGTGCATGTGTGGGTTCTCTCCGGGTACTCTGGCTTTCTCCCACAATCAAAAAACATGACTGTTAGGCTGACTGGCTAATCTAAATTGTCCTTTGGTGTGAGTCTGAGTGAGTGGTTGTTTTCCTGTCTGCCATGGACTGGTGATCTATAACCCTGCCTCTCACCTGATGTGTGTTGGAGATAAAGCAGCACCAGCAGACCCCACAAGGACAAGCGGGTTGGATAATGGATGAATAAAATTTTTTTGTGCTGGCCAAAATAGTCAATAATCCCTGTAAAGACTTTTAGTAGAAACACTGTTAATACTAAACAGTTTACTAGATGATCAACTAATGATGAAAATATTTTTATATTTGTATCAATGGATCAATGAAATAAACCTAAAAATCTAAACTATTTTCACTAGTGCTTTACATGTTGTAGTTACTGCATTACTTAGTAAAGACTCTTTAAAACGTATAAGGAAAGAAAATGAACCCTTGCAGGGTTAAGAAAGCTCGACAAAGCTCACTTTACCATTTACGTTTAACTGTTTTCCTCATTATTATCCGCCAGTGATGGAGTACCACAGTTTGCACCGGAGGTGGAACCAGCTGAAGGGATCCACACCCGGTCCGCTCCACTCCTGGTTTTCCCGCTCTCCCTCGCTGTGAAGCGCTGGTTGATGCGTTCACTGAAGCCTCTGCAGACGCAGCAGCGCGGCGAGATACTACGACCTCCGGGAGCTCACCGTGCGACTGGCGTGCCGCGATCCAACCCGACCTCTGATATTTTTAAAGGAAACGAGCAAGTTTCAGCAGAAATCACATGATTCCTCTCTTAGGCGCTGTCGGACGGACTCAGACCAGGTAGGCACTGAATTTGCATATATATATATATATATATATATGTTTATATACCCCCATCCGCTTTATTCATTCTGCAGAATGTTTATAATCAGCTAATTATTTATAACATAAATGTTCATATATATATATATATATATAATTTTGAACGTAATGTCCTGTCAAATAGATTTTCTGCATCGAGATTTTTTAAATTATTATTATTGTTATTATTTTTTAGAGATGCGCAACTTTCCCTAATTGTGGGGATCTAATAAATGAAACAAAACATTCCTAAGCAACTTCTTAAGCAGCCTGATTTTAATTGACAGCTCTGCGTACTATCTCCATCTGACTGATAAGCTAGGCAGTTGCAGAGGATCCAATCACCCAATTCGTGCGCTTTGACGGCAGACCTGCGTCTGCTGTTGCGTATTTTGCATTTACTTAAATATTCGGTCTAGCTTTAAATTGTCAGTTTTTTTTCTTTGTTGTTTTTTCCCCCGTATTGGTCGTATTTATACCCCCCCCCCCCCTTTAACCATTAACGCTTTTATCACTTGTGGGATGAGGTTGCATCTTTATTCAGTGTCATATCTCACTGCACAGTCAGGGCTTCGGGATGCTGAATTTACAATATCTTCACTTTTTCCCCTTTGAGAAACACTCTCTTTTATTTTTGTAATATGAACCACATGGATCTTTCCTGCATCCATGTCAAACTTATTCAGCCTCCTTGGTACCCAGTTACCTTCACACATGCATCAGTCTCTGTTGGTCTTTCCGTTTAGCACTTTTCACATGACTGATTATAGTCATTTAAACACGGTCTAAGGCAGCATTGCCAGTGCAATTCAGCTGGTATAAATACCATAAATGCACCGTATACCTGTAAATTACTTGAATCCAGCTGTGATTTGAGTGGATCTCTTGTCTGATCTAAATGCTCGACTGGTTTGTCTTGGATGATAAAGTTGTAGCCTATTGTTTATGTGCTGGTGAAAGATAAAATGATTTAGTTAGGACATACCCGGTTATTAGGCAGCAGTAATTTGTGCCAAGGTGTTGAGTGTGGCAAATCCAAGCAACCTCTTGTGTCTTGAGAGGCAGACCAGCGATCAGGGATAAAAGGTCGAAGAAATACGCTGAACCCGTAATTCATCAAACTATATTGGATGCAAGAATTAAATAACACAGTTAAAAAAAATAAAAAAGCTGGACTGAATTACTTTTTTTTCTCTCCTTGTGTTATCGTTAGTTTTCCTTTTCTAACAAAAGGTCCAAGGCAGATTTTAGTTTTTTTGTCCTGTTATCTCCAGCATGCAGCAGTCCAATACAGCAATCTGTTGATCTTCCTATGCTGCTCGTGAAAGTTGTGAAATGCCAAACGTGCATGCTCTCCTTATTATTCACAAGGCCACAGCAGGCTCCCCCACACACAAGGGACTGTCTGCTTCTTTCTTGGCTGTTGGCGTTTCATTTTGCTGTCCCTTTTTGCATGTCATATATTGTTGGCATCTTTGCTGAACTCCAAATCTGACACTTGTGCTTAATTGCGCTTATAATGGCCTTATTTTTATTTTACAGAAGTGTCTATCTAACTATATATATATATATATATATATATATATATATATATATATATATATATATATATATATATATATATATATATATATA
>JAVLVB010000491.1:1321849-1357417 GCA_032876305.1 Orestias chungarensis | reverse complement strand
AACAAAAGGCCATGATGCTTTGGAGAGCCACAGGGTACAGCAAAGCACGATGATGACAGAGCTGTTACTCATAACTTGCCCCCCCCCCCCCCCCCCCCTTAGGTTTTGTTAAAGTCAGCCAAAAGTCTCGGTTGTGCCGTAATGATGCTTGTGGATGACAGAAATGATGAGTCAGCTGTTACTGTGTTCTCCGACGTGCTGTAAATCCTGCCCATGTTCTTTTTCCTTTGCCAGATTTTAATTACAGCGTACTGTTGGAGAGCCGGGTCCTGTCAGGTCCCACTACGTCTCTCTCTCTGTCTCTCTCTCTCTCTCTCTCTCTCTCTCTCTCTCTGTCACTCCCGTTGGAGAACAGGACATGTTCTACTTCCAAGACTTCAATCTGATTATGAGAACACTTAAATTTTTGGCTTAAGTGGACTCTCTAGGCACTCCTGTATCAGTCCTCTTTTTTTTTTTACATTCATATTTTATAATAATATAGAACATGCAATACGTACAATAAGTGTCAGGTACAAAGCCAAGCACTGAGGATTAAATAAGCGCAGTTCCATATCTACAAACAAAGTCTTCATGAGATACTCCACGCAGTCTGAGGTTGTTAAATCACCCAAGATTCAGTTCTTATATGAACAAAATTAATTACCCTTGCTATCAAATGTGTTTTTCTATCACATATAATATGGTAACGCCTTTTCTACAGTCTTGTGAACTAACAAAGCAATAAATACAATATTTTTACTTAATTAACTAGTTGAGTTTTTTAAATTATTTGCTATATTCTAAGTTAACACGGCAGATTTCTGTTACATATTGCCATCAACTTCCTATAGCTCTAAGTACATGCTTAAGATTGATTTCTTATGTTGTTTTCCTTTAATTATCTATTGAATGTCTGATCGACTGTTTAAAAAACTCTAAAAACCGTGCCCGCTAATATTTGAAGCTCTATTGACAATTTATGCCTCTAGCTCTCAGTGTTTATAGTTCAAAACTTTGCACAAAATACCATTACTCTATTGTTAATTCAAGGTTTATGTCTTGAAGAAGGATGTCTTTATTATTTTTATCAGTTCAAACTGTTAAGGAAATGTTTTTTTATTTATGTTTTACAGGAACATAAGCAATTTGGATATCACTCTTGAACTTGCTCTGTTGGGGGAAGAATAAAAAAGGTAAGATGTATTCCCGACATGCATTTTGTTAGGGGGCACTGTTAATTCTGGTTGAAGAAGTGAGGAGAAGGAAAGGGAGACATGTTTGTATGCCTTCCAACAACTGAAGCTTGCTCCAACTGTTAAAGGCCATGGGCATTGTTGGGTAACACAACCCACGAGGGAGGCCTTAAGCTGGAGACTGGGGGGAGTGCTGCCTTTATCTGAGTCCTTGTACAGATGCATAAGCTTTTCAGTGCTCAAATCTCCTGCAGAATGCTAAGCAACTGTTACTTGTGTGAAAGCGTGCACTCATTCTAACTTTGTTATTTTTCAGAATTTTAAAAACTCTCGTCAGCCAACCTGGTTTAAGGAACTGCAATGATGGCGGCAGCTAGTAATATCTATATATATTTTATGATTTTTTTATGAGCGGATATATGGATGAGCGTGGATATACAAATGGCTCCTCTGGGGAATAGCCATCTCATAGATAGCATTCTGTGGATGGTTGACGTGTTGTGCAGTGTGTGTGGTCATCTGGTCATCTGCAGAATTGATGTAGATAATAATGTGTCTGTGTAAAGTCTGTTTATGGTTAGAGTGGCTCAAGATTGATTTCATATGGACTTCTGCTTCTGTATTTGATTCCCGGGAATCTAATAAGCGCTGGCATGGCTGCTCACTGGCACAATACTTTTACAGTAGACTGACACCACTGACAATAATTGTATACTTGTTTTTAGGACTGTATAATTTACTAATTCAGTCATTTGTACACACAAACAACAACAAAATCAAAATCGGCATGCAGATGTTTTGTATAGGCTAACAAATCAGAAAAAGAAGAGGAAAGAAAAAGTAGTAAGCTACATTGTTGCGTAAGTTCAGTGTTCAACCAGCTGGACATACTAAAAATACCTTATAAAAGGAAATGTTGATCAGATTATATCGCTTTTTTATTTAAAGAAAAAACATTTTTATAACATTGTTTACTGTAGCTCATATTTGGATTGTCAAGTTGAAGTAAATGGAGTGTAGGGCATATGAGGCATGTGACCTTAATAGGCCCAGTATTGACCCTAAGTATGATGGTTCTCATTACAATTTATACGCCTAATATTTTTCAACCCGCATAAAAAAAACAAATAATCCTGTATTATTATTTGAGGTGTAAATTACAACTGATTTCTACTTAAGCACATAGGTTGTTTGTTCTTTGATCTCATTGAAAGGGGCTTAAACCGTAGGGTAGGATAAAACAGTGGGATAATGTCTTTGTAGCAGCATAAACAATTTAATTTAAAAAAATGTCTATAAACCTACTAATCGATATTAGGTCGACCATATATGAATAAATCTTATGAAACATTTGCTCAAATGTATAATTCTAAATATAGTTTTTGTATTTTATCATCACAAATCTTCAGATTTAAAAAAAAAAATCTGGAAAGTTTGCTTAGTAACATATATGTACATATACACTGATCCTCATACATTGTTTAGATTACGTTGCGTTTTTTTTCACTGTAAGTTATGACAGTTATTTAGAAATATTACTAAAAAAAATATTTGAGATTTTATTAAGAGTTTGGTTCATTGTGCTGTAAAGAGCTAAATCAAATATTTTAACTTCAAAATATTTTTAGTTACTAAAAACACAGAGACATAAGTACTTTCCTCTTGCAATTATCTTGACAGTGTAACAGCATTTTTTGTCAGTATTTTTATTGCCGCACAGTCCCCTGGTACATTGCCACATATTTTTTTTTTATAGTAGGAGTAATAATTTCACTGCTGTCATGGGAATGCAAGTCAGTGCCACTGTCATGTCAGCCTGTTTAACCCTGACAAAGTACAGAAATAACAAATTAGTAGGATATCTTCGCTTTTATTCCAAGGTGGTGACTACGGAAGGTTGTATTCCCAATATTTAAATGCCCTCCATTATTATTATTATTTGTATTTTTTATATTTTTATTTAAAACAATTTGACATAAGAGAATTTCAATCTTCTATGAAGAGACATCAAAATTCTTAGATGACTGTAGGTCATTGGTAATTGATTTGACAACCTGTAATGTCATACTAAAACCTGCACTCAGTTAGTCCTTGGGGACCTTTCATTTATGAGGGTGTACTGACAGTTTTGGTGTTTTTTAAATCTATATATTAGCTTTCTGAAGCAGCGAAGGAGCTTCTCCTGACATGCCAGTTTTCCTTCATCTCTCTGCAGTAGCTTGCAGTCATTGCATGGCTGCCTTTTAGTAGCTATGACAGAAGATGGAAAAATTTGACAAATCAGATGCATGACAAAGATCTCCCCAGCAATGATGACGAGTCCGAGTTTCCGGAGATCATCACACTGCGATGGAGTGTGTGATCACAGTTACATTTATTTATAAGTTTCCAGGAAAGCTTGCTTGTACTAAGCCAACTTTCATGCTTTACATAGTAACTTCTGCCAATTCTGTTTTATAAAAGAAAAATCATTAGTCTTCAAACATGCTACGCATGAACTTGTGTGAGATTTTCACAGATTAATAACTATTATCAATATAGCAACTATTATTTATAACGGTACTAATATTTAGTTTTTAAGAATCTCAGTAATGTTAGAAAAGAAAAAAAAGGCTAATATCCATAATTGAAGGGTTTAATTTAATGAAAAGTTATATAAATATATATGTATGCACCACAAGATCCAATGTTTTATACCATCTTAAACCATTATATATTGTTCTATCTTGCGATGTACATTAGTGTGTTAAAAATGTCTAAGTTGCCCTAAACATAAAAATCATGTCATGTTTTAAATTGTCTGTCACTTTTCTTATTCTGAATAATGCATGTAAATAAGTATTAAGGATGTGCAAGTCAGTGTTTTGTTTCTTTGACCAGGTCAATTTTATTTTGTTGATAAGTCACATCCTTGTTTTTTTGTCAGTATATTTGGTAGATTTGATTAAAATTTAAAAATAGGTCAGCCTGTCTGTTTTGGTGATCAAATTTTGATTGTAAAGTTGTGAAGCTTTACTTCCAGACACTCTGTGATCTTACATGTGCAAACATGTACTACTAAAATGGTGTGCAGTTGTGAGGCTTTCTTCCATTAAATTTACCCTAAAGTAACACTAACAGTAACAGTATGAAAGTAAAATAAGGAGAAAAATAGTTATTTCCATCTATTTCCAATAACTGTTAGTCCATGTATCCATCATGTTTTGCTATGCAGGTTCATGTTGTGAAGGCAGTTGCTTAACCAGAGAAACCGAGACTTCCCCTTTCTCCTTCCTCTCCTTGGATCAGCTCTATCAGGGGAATTCCAAGACTTCCCCTGGCCAGCTAAAAATCATGGTCTCCACAGGATGACTTGGGTCTTCCCCTGGGTCTCTACTCATTTGGTCTGTTTCTTGGGAAAACCCCTCTGCTTCTTCCACCTAACTAGAACAATCTAAATTAGGTCTGATGTCATTCCAAGCCAAGCTCTTATTGTTGAATAACAGCAATATTTTTTTTTGTTTCTTTTTGTGAGTAAAACCTTAAAAGATTCTTACCTAGAAAACACCCTTTACATTTCTCATTCACTTCAAAAACTTTTAATAAACTTGAACCAGTTGCATTTACTTAAACCTATAAGTTAAAAGTCTTCAAAAATCACTCATGAAGGTGTTGTTTAAACTATTTGCATCTAGATAAGCAACTGTGTACAGCAACAGATGGAGGAGGGGAGCCCTGCTTTTCTTTCTTGGAACAGGTGAAGACAATCATCACTCCCTGAACCCTTTTTTGGGTTCATGATCAAAACTAATTTAAACTATAGGAAGGGTATTATGGACAACTTCAATTTTAAATTAAGTTTTAAAGTTTTTAAAAATCTTATTTCTCTTAAACCACTCTCCTAATTCCTTTCCATCATAATCTGTTAGAGTTTATTGAGCTAATCTCACAACTGATCTGAATTATTCTACTTCCCTTTGCCTCAGAGTAGTTGGCCTTCAGTTACCTTGTATCTAGTCCATGTCTCCGCAGGAGGTCAGACTATCATGTGTCCAAACATCGAAGTAAGCCTTTGTGAGCTCAGATCCTGTTTATTTAAGGCAAGGAGATTTATTTGAAGAGCCCATTACACAAGATAAGCTGGAAAAGGAAGGTCTCTGAAAGGTTCACTGGATTCTATTTTTAAATCACAATTGAAAATTGGAAGTAGCAATGGACAGCACAGGGTAGGTGATGGGTAATCACAGCATTGATCTAATCTTTGAGAAAAAAGCGGAAAAAAAGATTTTATTGAGTAAATCGTAAGTCTAATAGAACCAGGTAAACAGATAGTATAAACAGAATCTTTTATTTTAAGCTCTGAAAGCAAAGGACCTGTTCCTTACTGTAATTTGACATTTGATTAAAATAAGAATGTAAGAAATTGTTTTAGGTAGTCTTAGCTCTGCATAAAGGTTTGACATTTTTCTCTTGGATTCAGCTGGAATCAATTCAGTCTAAAACACCCTTTTTGTTCTGGATTTAGATTTTAAAAGTTGCATCATGAGCCTACTGGTTTTTAAGTGCGGAAGCCTTTTCCACATTAAATCCTTCGTCTACTCATCTGCCAACTTGCAACTCTCCCAACATATCCTTGATCTGGATCTTGTTTCCTCCCCGACTGCATTTAGCATAAAATTCTTATGACTAAATTTGTTGGATTACAAAGCTTAAGCATGTCCCTTTCTAATTAATTATGATGTATGCATCAACACCCATGTAGTAATTTTGACAAGGCTCCTTTAGTGAAAAACATCACATGACAAAAATCATGCTGATGCCAGTTTTACAGCCATGCTGATATGACTGCCAAACGTATGCCTAATGGATAATTTATAAAGAAAGAAGTTGTGGGCCTGGATGTAATCATAGCAAGGTGATGGATTTTATATTGGGGCCCGTGAACTGTGGAATGTCCATGTGAGGAGAGGCAGGCCCCTAAAACTCTGCCAGATTTCATTTCACGCTCTGCAGAGCACAGCTTCTGAGATGGTGACATTTACATGGCCCTCTATACCACAGCTAGATGCTGCTGGCCCAAGGCACCGGCTAAATCAGGAACAAGAGCCAATGAATGAGGAGCTAAGGCAAGCAGTAGAACAAGGCGGAGATGGATAATGTGCAGTGTTGACAAAGGCTTTGTATCATATCACTGTTATCCTCAGCTTAAACAGCCTAATTCATTCTCTTTATGCGTTTACTGCTAAGATCCTATGGTTGACAGTGTCTTGCAAAAGTATTCAGCCTACTTTTAGAAGAATTGTTATTATATTGATGTTTATACAACGGATCAGAGATCCTAACTGAGTCTGGATATGGACCATGGTCTTCTTAGGATCTAAATCAGATCCAGTGATGCTATTTTTTTCAGACAAGAATTAAACTCTTGTAGTTAATGTAAAAGTAATTCCAGCTATCGTTCAAATTAGAAATCTACCCATTTGCATAGTAGTTGTAGTTTTTGTAATAAAAAACATCATATAAAACAGGTTAAAAAGTAGAAGCAGTGTTGAAATTGTGAATTTAAACCAAGAAAACAAAAACAAAAATCTTCTCTTTGTAAAAAAACAAAAAAACTATAATCAAGCTCACTTTTTTAATGTTTCCTACTTTACTTTTAATGTTTACCTTATTTGATTGATTGTTTTTGTTCCAGCAGTGTCTTTATAAAAAATAAATAAATAAAATATGGAAAAAAGTTGCATCTTTGTCATTGTGCTGTGTTCAGTCGTTTTCAGCCCCGTTTACTCTGACTATCCAAAATAAAATGAAGGTCTATTCAATTACACATCCAGACTGTCCTGTGACTGTATTACTAATGTTTACTGTGTGCGCATGTGTGTATTAGTGGGGGGTAAATATTGGTAAGTCTGTAAGACCAGCTTTTCCAAAGGATTATCTGCTCCAAAGACCAACTGCTCATCTCTTGACCAAAATGTCATTATAGTGTCAGTGCCAGTGGACAAGCTTTCACCAACTTCACTATACCCCGTTTATCCCTCACCAATCTGTCTCTCTCTCTCTCTTTCATACGGTTGATTGTTCTGTTGCTCGAGTAGTAGTTGAGAGCATAAATACACCTAGATCTCCTCATGAGTTAACCAGTTGGTTAAGTTTCTGGCAATGACAGAGTGATTCTACCTCATGCAGCTTCCAGATGAAAAATAAAAAGGTTGCCTAAAGACACACAAAAGTGTATTATTATATATTTATTGAGATGTTTCTATACCCGATTCTTAAAATGGCAAGCAGCTAAGAAATTTTATATTTGTAGTTTAATAGTTGTGAAACATTTCTGTTTTTGTTCCTTTGCCTCCTTTCTTTCTGATCAGTAAACTATGGATCCTAAAAAGCAGTTATTTTTTTTGTTTTAGTTAATTTAGGTTAAAAAACATTGTAAAACGTTGAAGCAGGACAATTCACTTTGTATCAGACAAAAAAGGGGGTATGTGGCAGATGGACATAATGACTGGAGTAACTTGAGAGCTGGTGGATGTCAGCGTTGTACACATACGTCATGGTCTGGTGAATCAGCGCAACTGTCGGGCAGATGAGTCTGCGACACTTTGTCCATTACCAGCATGTAACACTTTGTCCAATACCAGCATGTAAATCTAGTTTTGGTGCTTGCTAATGGCCACAAAGAGGCAGTAACAAAGTTAAGGAATCATTACTAAGTATGTCCCAGTGGGCCGGCAAGAGAAGGTGAGCTTGGGGAGGTTACAGCATGACAGATGGTGACCATAGACGTGTGTCAGTGTGTGAGTACATGTATGAGAGCATGTCTTTTTTCGCTCAGAAAAACTAGTGAAAAGAAAACCAAATGTGGTATTTCAGTTAGCAACAACAATACCGGCCGGCCTTGATATGATTATGTTTGTTGTTTTTCTTCAATTCTGATTCATTAAGGGGTCTGTTTGACCACAGAATGTTTTTTTTTTCTTTTTCCTGTCTACCATTTGTGGTTATTAAGCTGTAGACCTTCAAAGTATGTGCATTTAAAAAAAAAAAAAACAACATACTAAAACATTTATATTCTGGATTAGATACCGAGGTTACCAGCACGTTAGGGTAAACAGAGCAAGCACACTGGCTGCTGTCACAGAAAACCCTCAGGCTATAATAGAACCATCCGCAATCTGAGAGTGTTGCCGACAGCATCTAAACATCTTACACGGAAACATTGCATAAAGTAATACAGATTTGTGTAGTATTATCCGCTAGCTGACAAAAGTGTATGAACCTTTATAACATTTTCACGTTACAAAAAGAAAAGAAAAAAATTATAAAACCTCAAAGTTATTCACATGGGGAGGCGGAAGCCTTATCAGATCTAGTTTGCAAAACTTTGGTAATTTTGGGTGTTGCATTATTTTTATATTTAGCACCGCTCCGCTGTGAAGAGGCATTGCACTATGGGCTGTTTAACTGAAGCAGAGATGCAATGTTAGTGGGGTAATAATTAAATTTGAATGGGAATTCTTAGTGATACTAAAATACTGACTAGAAAAGTAGTCCCAGTTGTATAGCAAGTAGTGGAGTTTGATAAGTAAGTATTATCAATAGCATTATTAAATGTCATATAATATGTTATTGTTTTCTGTTACTTTTCTATGTAAATGAAAAGCAACTAAGGCATTCTTAGTATTTTTGTTGTCAAGATTTGAGTTTATATCCTGATACTCTCAAACTGGTATTTTGCTCCAGAATATCATGCTATGAGAATTTCACCCACACTCCAAAATAAAATCAAGTGTACCCTATTCCATAGTGAATTTTTTAGAGTTTGGAAAACTCCTCTGATATCCTTGAATATCAGCATTCTATAATGTTTTTTTCCGTCTTTTTAAGAAAGAATTCAAATACAAATATATATACTAAAAGACATTCTTTATGTTTTCAACCAATATAAGGCATATTTTCATTATACTATTTAGCCTACCAGCTGGTGTTCACTATATTTGGCCGGCATTACATCATGTAACGGAATAGTAAATGTGTTTGTATTAATAGCCAGATTATCTCCTTATCTGAGGAGAGAATAATTTGTTCAATTTTGTTTGTGCCTACAAACGATAACATTGACAGGGCATTACTAAAGATGAAAGTGAAGTATGGTTGGGGGGGGGGGGCAAAAATGTGTTACTAAATCAAAACATTATGAAACCAAGGTGATAGAGAATAAGAATAGAGCAAACACAAGAGAGAAAAGCTCTCTTTTCACCAATAGTCTACATTAATGGACACTGAAGTGTAGAGTCCTTGTTTTAGATCTCTTTATGAAGATTGCCTCTCTATTATATTTCTTCCATTTTTATCATACAACAAAACACGTAGCATTAGGCTTATTTTTACACTGGAAAAGGGAATTATTTATCTTCCTTCTATTAAACACTGCAGGAAACAGACTTGAAGTCGTACATAGAACGTAATAAGTAAATTATAACAGTTTTGGGTCAAATGCGTCATGCATATTTATTCATTGTTGGCCAACTCTCACTCACTGGAAAAAAACAGGGTCGGTCACATTTATTTTAGCTTTTTAAGCCCCCTACCATACTTCAAGTTAAATAAACAGGAGAATGAGAAATGATACATAAAACTGTAATATGATTTCAGTCATTGTAGAAAAACAAAACAAACAAACAAAAAAAAGACACATGGTTCCTCAATTATAATCTCCCAGGTTTTCACACCAGTATAAAATTTTTATTTCACCTTCAAGTTGAATCGTGTTTAATCTTAATCTGGAAATTGGTTAATAGGTGAAGCTTTGCGACAGTGTTTATAAATTCCTCTTCTGCCCGATAAATTTGCCAGGAGCATGAACAACAGTTAATATTACTCTCTTACCAGATTCCCACCTGCAGTTGAGGTTTGGGGCAAAAAACTATTCATGTTCGCATTGGCTCGCGTTTACCCTGGACATACACACAGGACCATTTGTGACAAATTTCATCTGGATTTAATAGTAATTAAATTAATGTGGAAAAAGCGTCACATGTGCTCGGATTCTGTGCTTGCAGAGGGAGAGTTGTTTGCTAATTGAGCACAAAAATGAACAGACAGCTGGAAATCAGGTATTAGCCTGGCACTGTGGGCTGGGGTATGGGGTGGCTATCCTGGAATTAGCTGGCTTTTTGTCCTGTTTTGGTCAACATTTTTCATGTTACATTTCTCATTGACCATTTTATGAGGCCATGCTAAATTTTTATAGAAAATGTAAATGTGTATAATTGTTGCATATGGATTTGATTTTGCAACGAAAGATTTGCAGGAAAACAGTGTATTATTGACTGTGGGGCCGGTGCACGGGTACATGATAGCTTCTGTGATCAAGTTTGCATGTTTACAAGTGAATAGCTGAATAGATGTTTCTTACATTCCAGCTAAGTTAGCAGTGGCGAGGAATGATTTCAGCACCAAGGACAGCGTTACGCTGTTCATGCTTATGACAATGGTTTTTTTGTTGGTTTGTTTGTTTTTTCAAGTGCCGACATCTGCACACATCTTTTCATGCAAATGTAAATTTCTATATTAATGCTGTAATAATACAAACTTAGTTATCAATCAAAACACAAAAAAAAAAAAACAATGACCCATTTAGAGCCATCAGTCCCATCATTATATTGTGTTTTCATTGTGTTTCAGCTTAGGCTCATCTCACCGACTTCCAAGACTTCACTCATCATTTGGTCTAAAATGGTCAGATTGTTAAATCATGCTTCAGGTTTTTCTTTGTTGCATCAAAAAGACATACGGAATATAGACTAAAGCATAATTTTGCTTTAGTTTGTTTCAGTAAAACAAATCTGTTTTGTTTTTTGTGAATCATGCAATACTTTCATGCTTTGAGAAACATGTTCTTAAAAAAGAGAAGGCTGTTTTTGTTGTTTCCAACTACTTTCCATGTTTCGAGGAGACTGACGGTAAAAGCATGTGTTGAAAGCATAAAAATCAGTCATGTGTAAGGAGATCCTGAATTCCTTGGGGTTTCTGACTGAGAGAGACAGAAAGAGAAACAGTGCGAGAGACAATGTGTAACAAGTGCACATGCAGCAGAACATAGCTTAGTCAGGGTCATCACTGGCCAACAACTGTAGTAGCTGTGACAAACTGGGGCATTTTCCTCAGGCTTCAAGAAGCCAAGCTGGAAAAGATTTTAATGATGCCACTTTCCCAGCATGCATTTTACTAAAGTTACATCAGCTATCAAGTACAGAATATTATGTATCAGATAGCAGTTGAGCTGCTATCTGCTAAATAGAATTCATTAGAATTCATTTAAGAAAAACATGACTTTTATAGACAATTTTAAGTTCATCAATGAAATTTACACCTCTATAAAATGATAATGGACTTTATGGCACTGAAGAAGGTTTATAAAAAAAGGAGCAAAAATTACTATTGAAAGTTTTTTTTGCAAGCTCTTGCATCAAGTATTGTACTTAGGTTTTCATGTGTGACATTACCATTTTTGCCACTTACAGTAATTTAAAAAAACAATATTTTGTACATTTAAGGATGTATTTAATTAGGCTTTAGTAAATAAATTGTATTTTTTCTTGCTTTCTTATGGCCTGATGTTCAAGACCTTAGAAGAAGGTTTATCTTTTTTTTTTTGACTTTAGATCTGCTGTTGAGTCTGAACTAAATGTGCATGATTCTATGCCCGGAAATATAATACATTTATCCCTTCTTTGCTCTCTAGTTTATGATAAACAATAAAAGTTTTATAACATTATCTTTTTGCACATTTGTTTTGAAGCGTGTAACAAAGAGTTTAAAAAAGTAAAACAAAACAAAAATAACCTTTTATCTACGACTGCAGGATATGGACCAATAGCTTGTTACTCCTTGTAATTGTAACTGTGACCAAAGAGCAGCAATAGAGTGAAATAACCTTAAGTAACTTAAATAACCATAAGTAACTTTAACACAAAAAAAAGTTATGTACTCAGCAATTCCCTTGATCCCTTTTCGTTTTTATAGTAGACATTTTGATTTATGCTGTCATGTCTTGTGGATTTGTGGAAAAATGTCTCATCCTGGAATTGCGCGACTCAAGGTGTCAGCGTGTTCAAGTGGCTTTATTACTTTAATTTTTTCTTTCTTCTTTTTTTTTTAAATCTTAATACATTATCTTTTTTACGAAAAAAATTCTCTCTGGTTTTGGATGCATAGCAGCCAGACAAATCTTTACTGATATTTTCTTACATTTGGACATTTATTATAATGCTTAACCAGGATGTTTACAACTGGGTTCACAACTGATTGCAGCTGATTAACATCACAAAAGCTCAAATGCTACCTCAACCACTGCTACAACTACAAGATGAGTTGAAATTGAGGTGCTGTGGATCCATAGCAGGAGCAAAGAGGACAGAAAGAAGGAGGAAGTTCGAACCACTTACACCAGTGATCATAATGCACAATGTGAGATCGCTGATGTAGATTAGCTCTGTAGATTAGCATGCAGAGAAGGATTCTTTATTAAATGAAGAACACTAGGGACAACCCTAAGAATCCACCTTCTCAGAAAAAAATTGTGTCTTAAGTCTGCAGTAACACAGACCACTACAAGAGATCATTCTTGTCCAGGATCTATAATAAAATTATTAAAATTAATCGATAATATGATCTAAAAAAGCATTTAATGTCCCGTTTGGGTCAATAAAATACCTTAATTAATTTGAATTGAAGTTTCCTTTGGCAGGTTAAATGCTTTCTAATCTAATTCTAAATCTGATTCAGCTGCAGCTTTCTTCGTATTAGAAGAATAGATTTTGCTCTCCTCTCCTCTGTTGGATAAGAGGACATATCAAATTGAAGTTGATCAAATCTGCATGTTGCCCTAGATGGATGACTCCTTACTAACTGGAATTAGTGGAAAAACCTAAACTCAATTGAGAAAATGTGGCATGATCTGAAAACTGCTGTTCAAAAACTCTCTTCATCTAATCTGGCCGAGCTTGAGCAAAGGATTGACAAAAATTCCCCTTATGAGATGCAAAGCTGGTATGGGCCTAACCTAAGAGGCATGAAGTTGTAACTGCAATAAACGGTGTGTTCACAAAGTATTGCCTCGGGGGGCTGAATACTTTTGCACTCAACACTTCTTTATTTGTAAAACATGCGTTAAGTCATGTATCATTTTCTTTCCACTGCACAATTGTATACCACTTTATGCTGGTCTTTCATAAAATTCCAATGAAATATATTTTTGTCTGTGTTTTAATACTTTTGTAAGCCACTGTATGTGATTCTGATTTTAGTTCTTTGCTTACAAAATGTATAATCTAACTCCAAAAACATGCCCATTCTATAATATTTGCACTACTGACGAAATAGAACCTAGCCTTTGCATACAGGAACAAAATACAATAACACACTCTGTGATGTCATTTTTATAATCTGATGGAATCTGGGCCAGCTTTGACGACGAGGCAGCCCGAGGGATGAGCAGTCACTGTCGTAATGATTCGGCATGTCAGATGGGGGAGGGTTATGTGAGAGAACTATATATATATATATATATATATATATATATATATATATATATATATATATAAATAAACTTGATTGCTGTGTGTGCTTTGTATGCAGGTTGCATAAAAAAAACCAAGAATTCCCTGTTTTTGGTCGTTTTTGACAACCTGCTAGAGCATAGTTGTGATAGTTGAGCATAATTGATCATTTCTTCCTTCAGCAACACACTTTGTTGTTTTATTTAATTTTTTTGTGTATTTGCCATATTTTAATTTTGACATTAAATGTTTGGAGTCTGTTCTATATTAAGATACCAGGTAATTTAATTTTCAGAACAAAACATCTTGATTGAGTTTAAAATGTTTTGTTAGCCATCCAATAATTTCTCGGAACAAACCCTGGTAAATTAATCCGCGTTTACAGACATTATAATTAAGCTTTAACTCAATTCCAGCCACATTCATGGTGCCTTTTCTCCCCTGACCATAAACTATAAAATGTAAACAAAAAAAAAAGCTTTCTGAGCAAATGAAAACACTGATTGGATATCTGTAATTTAGGAAGTCATTAAACAAAATACAAACACTGTAGTCATTATAATAAACGTCATAATTTTAAGTGTGCCTACAGCAGTACAATTATCTAAGAGTCAATATGTGTTTATTGATTCCTTCAAAGGCTCAATAAAGCCATGCTAATGTGTCAGACATTCTTATGTTGCATGAGCCAGATGTCGGCATGAATAATTAACTCAATGCAACTGCTAGAAGAGGGTGAATGTTTTTGAGTTTTGATCCACTAAAGCTTGTTAAAATTTAATTCACTGGTTTAAAATGTTTCATGTTCAGTCTGGGATAATTCTGTATGTTACAGCCTACAAAGCCTTGACGGGTATGTAAACTGGGGTATTGGCCTTTACCGTTTACCAAGTCTGAAGATTTATGGAAGAAGAATAAATGCTATTCACAAAACTATTTACTTTTAATCTTTCTTATGAAATATTAAAATGTCAGCTTCAAAACTAAATCGGCTAAAAAAGTTTTCTGATAGATTATGTATAAAGGACTGACTGATCAAGCTTTAGGTTTAATGAGTGTACCATGAGTGTATTTGTCTTAGAGTTCTTGCTGCTGTCCAGGTATGGCTTCTCTTTCGTTGGGCTGATAAAAAGGTTTTATTGTACAGTTTGATTTGATTTTTGAGGAAAAAAAGTGCTCAGTTTGTTTCAAAATGAGGATCCAAAGGCTGAAAGATCACAAGGATTGTTATTAGTCTCCTCATTACTCAACGGACCTTCCTTATGGTAGCTTAGTTGAACATGACTCTCTCCGTGTTAGTAATAATGTTCTTTTTTCTTTCCCTTTGCTATTGCTGGCTATATGGCTAAGCATATTTAGTTTACAGCTTGGTTATTGTTAATGTTTCAGAGAATGGTAAGAGAGAGGCATTGCAAAATAAAACGTAATACAGATCATTTAGATTTTTTTTTTTAGCTTCATTTTACATGCCTGTAAATTAGTGCATCAAAATATTTGAAATCACGGTTATCTTTCAAATACCTTTGTCGCCTCTTTTGGATTTTAGGTTTTCTTTTCTTTGTCTTCGTCAACATCAGTGTGTCTAATATGCCATTTGTAAAGGACTGCTCCAAGCAATATTTAGTAGTGTGTAATATTTCAAGTGATGTGTAGTAACACTCTGCATTCAAATTTAGGCCAAGTTGAAAAAAGGTGTAGAGGTTGTTGTGAAATTGTGTTGATGGAAAACAAGAAGAAGGCAAAAATATGGCAACCAGTATTATCATTCCCATATTTTGCCACTTTCCTATTGTCATTAATTCTGATGAAGGGAATCTATTATTATTTCCAAAGCTTACAGGGGAGCATAGATTAAAGCAAGAATGCTGGGACCCAAATTTTAAGGGTAAAATATTAAAATTTGTTTTCAGACACCATTCTGTATTAGATTCTCACAGTTAAATAACTTTTAAGTTGTCAAAGTTTCAATGTATTGTGGTAATAATACTGAAAATACAACAATTATGTTTTGTATTAAGCTGTGGTGGAATTGGACCTATGCTTACTTGTGGAAAGAAGTTTCTGGATTCAAATACAGAAGCTTCAGACTACATTTAGATAATTCTCCACGTAGTGTGCATGTTCACCCCATGCATGCAAGAGTTCTCTTCAGGTCTCCAGCTTGGTCCAATACTTCAGAATTATGACTTTTAGGTCAACAATGTGAAAATAAAAAATTGCTCTAAAATATGAATAGCGTTTGCATGGTTGCTTGTTTTATGTGTCTCTGTGATCGATTGTTCCTCTTGCTGCCCTACAATGGTTATAGATGATGGAGGGGTGGTTATTTTACCTTCTTTTTAGGATTTCCTCTCAATAACCATTAGCTTTAAACATACTATTGGCATTTTTTCGTGTTTTACTTCAGACGCATACAGGGTACATCTGCTTCAGTGCTTGCCAACATATGATGTTCAATGTTGACTCTAAGTGAGCAGGTATGCAAACATATTTTCAGTGCTCATTTGGTAAACACATTCCATACGGATTCTGATTTTTTAATATATAACCACTGCACACAACTAAAACTCAGCTATAAACTGCAATAAACCCATCTTGACTCATCTCTTATGTACTTGGCCTTACCTGAGCCTCTGTGGAGGGGACTCAAATATTGAATCATCAGAATATAAGAGCTTCTATATTGTGATATGCTTTTCTGAACATTCACCACAACTGCCGTTTAAGTGATAAATTTTATTAAAACAATGAATACACTGTTACTTTGTAGAGTTTACATTAAATGTGTTCTGGCTGTAAGACCGTTAGTTGCCAATTGCTGCAAATTTTACACAAATAGGTATAAGCTGAGCATAACTTCAGAATAGATTTTTTTTCTTTTACTGTTTGTAGTGTTTTATTTATATTTTAAATCACTGGAAAATGTTGTTATAGTTAAGAAACAACAGTGTCTGAAGTGGGTCTAGCAGTTTTTTCTTGCACTGATAAGAATCATAAGAGATTGAATAAAGTTTTGGATGACAAATAAGTGCTTGTTAGTCAGCACCAGCTCATATTTACCATGCACAAAGTGGGTCAAGTGATTCTCCAGGGTTCAGCATGAGCAGGATTTCATGTGGACAAAAAATACTGAAAAGAATGAGCAAAATAAATTGTTAGAAATGTCTAAGGAAATGTCCAAATGTGTAATGAGAGTTTGCAATTAATTTTGAGCTACATTTTAGCTAAAGAAAGATGTTTTAATATCTCAGGTGGTTCCTCCCCTCGAAACTGTCTTTCTTAAAATCCAGCGAGTTGTTTAATTTATCACTCAATAATACAAACAACTAATTTATTTACTTGTAGAACAGTGCTAAGAGCTGGCAACACACACTTTGCATCTTTCTGATTATTCATTTAGATTTTTCACATCGGTTTCTTGAGTGTCACACAATTTCTTGAGTGTTGCATGTAGCAGATTTTCTGGTTTTGTGACTAAGCCTCATTTTATTCAGTTTGTGTAATCCCCTTAAATTCCCCCCCTGATAGCCCTACTACCTTCACTTAAGATTAGGAGAGGGAGAGATCAAGACTCCTCAACAGCCAGCGTGCAAAGCAAGTCTGAGGAAAAACACATGTTTTCTAGATAATAAAATGTCTGATCCAGCTTTGCATTTGGATTTCATTCAAAGCGAAACCTCTCCAACATATTAAAACATGTTGTGTACTATAATGTTGCACAGTAATCCTATGCAGTCACCATTTATTATCGTCTTATGTTTTACATGCATGCCATTCCTTGAGTTAATTGCAATAAAAACTATTTAGGTTCACATAGAAGCTAGCTTCTAATGCCCCTGACACGTTCCCACATTGCCTCCTAAACATGAATCTGTTTCTTAATGAGGTTTCAATCATGTTTTGTTCTTATAATCAAGCCCTCTTTTTTCATAAATATACTGTGCTGCATTAATGTTATAACTAAAACAGCTGTCTTTGTGTTCACATAGGATAGCAATGCATTGCATACACACAGTTTTAGCTTTCGTAAACCATGTACTTCTGGAAATTGTCTTGCATAGTTTTTAAGTCTCAATAAGATTGATGGGTTGAGGCTCCATCTGCAGGTGTTTCTATACCCTACACACATAATGGTCTGTCATTTGGTTTCTTTCTTTTTATCCACGTGGTGATGATAGGCTTGTAGAGATATTCAGAATATATATTTCCATGCAATGCTGGTCCATTTGTTTTTTTATTGTCTGTTTTTTGTTTTACCTATACAATCTGAAAGCAGTATTATTTTTGAGATTACTCATTTTTTTTATAAATAATGTCATTGTTTTTATCAAAGTGCCTTTGCCAAAGGCAATTTCATTGTCTGTTTGAAGTATTTATTTTTTATATATAAACTTAAAAATACCTCTTGTTAGTTTCTGAGGCGTCAGATCTTAGAATCCTAGCAGGAGTCCTGGCAGGTCAGAAGCTTTGTGTTTGAGGCCACCTCGCTGCTGCTTTTAGATAAAACAGCTTATACTGACAGCGATTGGACAGTTTTAAATGTGATAGTGTCAATCCACAAGTAATATTTATCTTTGAGATTTGAATCAGCTGCGAAGTCTTTCTTGTTTTGAACAAATAGGTAAGCTAATGGAATATTTATAGCTGACCAGAGTAAAAAAATATGTAGAAATTCTGGTCTATTCTATTCTATTCTATTCTATTCTATTCTATACATGTATAATGTGAATTTTTACATCCCACTTAAGGACAGCGGGAGTAGCTGCTAATTTAAGTAATGAGATCATTATATCAATATGATAAAATCATTGATATTGCATGTGTATTCTATCATCAATTATCTTGGAAGTAGATTGCAATTAACTTGCAATATGATAAAGGTTGTCTGGTTTTAATGAGACTATTTATAATTATTTATTTATTTAGTGCCTTCATGAAGTTTTCATGGTCTGTGTTTTTTTTCTGTTTAGTTTGTTGTAGTTTTGTTTACTTTGTTATGATTAAGTTATTGTTTTCTTTGGGTTATTCTCTATTTTGGTTGAGTCTTTGTTTTGTTATTCCTTTCTTTGTCCTCCTGCTCTCTGTCCCTCTTCTTTCTCTCCCTCTGTGTGTTTTCCCTCAGACTGAGTCTCATCATTTCTTACATCTGTTTCTAATTATCTGGTCATCTTCTCCACTGCTCCACCTCCTTCTCAGTATTTAAGCCTGGTTCTCTCATTCACTACTCACTGGATTATTACATTACCTTACCTCTCAATATTGCTCTGTTCTCCTTCGTTCCAGTCCTCTTCGCTTCCCAGTAAGTTCCCCCTTCCGCTCGCCTGGTTCACTGTGCTGGTCTCTCTCCCCTTTTCATGTAAATCCGTGCTCATCCGTTAGTTTATGTCATCAGTTCTTTTGTTTCCTTGTAGCTTCTGGTTTTTCTCGCGCCCCTCATTGTTGTTGTTTATTAGTTTGTTCTTTATTGTCTTTTATTTTCCGCCTGTGTTTTTCTTCGGTCTGTTTTCGTCCTCCGTGCCGCATTATTTATCAGTTTGGTTCATTATTCATTCAAACAATAAATCAATATTTATTTCTCGCAATCCAACTCTTCTCGAATCATATTTACCGTTCCTGACAGAAGTAAAAAATTTACTAAATAATAATTGCAAATAAAATAAAAAAAGTATGTCTCCAAACTATAATCTTAAAGTTGCTAACTCTGGAACATAACATTCTCACTTAACATAAATAATATCTAGCCTTGGTTAAAGGTTACCTTATCTTGTGTGTCTCTGTGATGTGATGATGGACTTCTAAGGCCTGACCTTAAGCCTAATTTAACAAGTAAACAGTTAACACATTTTTTTTTTATTATTCCTTTCAATTTTTAATCTACAATATATCCTTACTACAGATATTTTCATCATTAGCTTTTTTTTTTTACTCCCCAGAAAATATAAATACTTCTTTAGGATTATTAGTAGAATTAGATGGATAATTGTAAATGTAAATGACCAAATAAAGCAAAGTTCTCTTAGTTCAACCGTCTCTCTATCCTAGAGGACCCCCAGCAGACATACCTGCATGTTTTTTTTCCTGGTTTTAAGAAATGCCTGGCTGATGGTAAACCACTCATCCGAGCAAGATATGTGTTTTGCTCTACGGCATCAGAGCTGTGAATTTGTGGGATGCTTAATCTAAGTGCTGTTATTTAAGTAGAAATAATAAACATTTCAGATTAATATGACTGAAAACAATATTACTGATGATCTTCATAGAACATTGCAGTGACATTGGTTATAACCCCAAGTTTGTGTAAAGTCTGGAGTATTTAAAGTCTATGCTTTTGCATCCTTAGTTCATGGCTCATATATTTTTGTTTTTAACTTTAGCTGGACTCAGTTGGTTCTAACACAACAGTTACTGTAGTAAGCCCTTCAAACATGCATTGTTGTTTCCTTCTCTTTATAGAGGTAAGCTATTTCTGTGCTTATAGAGCTGCTGTAACCATTCATAAGGACGCTGTCTAAGCAGCAAATAAAGGATTGCTCATATTCACCTTCTTTGGGTGGCGTTTTGTCAGTGAAGGTGGTGGGGCTGGCCTGAGGGTGTTGGCAAAAACAGCTGTATGAATGCTCGTGGCAGCAGTGAGATGGCTCCATAGTGGTTGGCAGAATTTAGATATCAGGCATTTTAAAGCACACCTTCCTTTCCAAGGTTTTTGATTAACTTTCATTTGTTAAAAATATACTTTCAAGTGAGGTAGATTTTTATTTTTATTTAAGGTTCCTATTTCATGTTCTGAAATGTCAAAGGACACATAATGGCAAATAGAGGTATTTTCTTCACATGTTTGGGTATCTTTTCACATTTTTTTATGCAAATTTTAGTTTATGCTGGTAACCTAAAATAATCAGGAACCTGAGCTTTAAGATTTAAGCACTCTTAAGACAAGTTTTCAAAATCTCTATTTAAATCTTATAAGTACTGAATTAGGGATGTGATTTAACCTCTATCTCTCCTCTTTCTAATTACTATTTTTCTAACTCTCACACACACAGTGGGAGGTGATCATCTTGCTGTCCTATTTTGCATCCTGCTGATAAACCGAAAAATAAACAATCAATTCCACTAGAGCAGGAATGTACAGCATTTTATGAAATATGTCAACCAGTAGGGTTTTTAGAATTACTGTTCCATTGGAGCTCAATAGCAAACATTTCTCAAAGCTACATACATTATTTTTGGATGTACTCTGACATGACCTGTTGTGAAAGTGATTTCTGGAATTGTTACATAAACAAGGCTCAAAACAAAATGTCTTTATTTCATTCATCTCAAGGGCTATGTGGTATTCAGCTGGAAGTAAGGTTGTGGCTGAAAGTGGGAATTATACTCAAATGAAATTTTGTGTATCAGTTTCCCCTCCGGTCCCGTTGTGTTTAAGATAAAGGGTCGTTTACGTCCTCCTTGGTAAGAAATTCATGGCAAGACCAGTTCAAACTGTGTCATTTCTGAAGATAATTGCATTAAAACTTGATATATATTTAAAGAATTAAATAGTTATATTAAGGCAAACAAATGGCTCAGAAGTAACAATTTGGAGTGCACAGCACTACAAAAACATGAAATTTAAATTGTTATTGTTTCAGTGATAACAATTGTGATCACTCAGATTACTTTTGCATCATAACAAACACTTTGGCATTCTCCCTGAGATTTACAATTTCTGGTTAGATCAGATGTAGGCTTGTAGTAATGTACTTAGGCCTAAAACTGTTGTCACAATGTTTTAAAATCTCATGTTTTTGAATGGGTAAGTTTTAATAATCTTAGTTAGGACTCTTGCTGCATTAGTCATTTAGACTAAAATTTTAAATTAAAAAAAAGTCCTGTTTTATGAGAACTGCTTTTTTCAGTAATGTTTTAAGGGTGTTGGTAAAGTACTATTACTAATACTAATAGACTTCCAAACATTAATATTTACATCTATGTCTTTACCTAGGGTTCCAGCATACTCTGTGGTCTTTTGTCTCATTGAGGCTAGTTTTAATGGCTTACCTGTAAGTAAGACGTGGGATATAGTAATTCTCCAAAATCTTGGCACATGTCAAATTATTTGTTCCTTGATTGGGTCCTTGAGGAACCCCAAATATGATTTGCATTGACTCTTGTTTATAATTACTATGTTAGAGTATTGTAAATAGTAAAGTTCTTACAGGATTAAATCAAAAGTTCAGAACAGTCCAGAAAATCTTGTCATATCTAGTGGATGTGGGGTGGTTTAGAAGCATCACTGGTAAGCAAGCCTATTTGGTTCTATGTTGTGTTTACAAACTTGACTGTAATAACATTATGTTTTTTATCATATTATGTAATCATCACATTACAAGAGTACGTGGCAAACTATTCTTTAATAAGGCCCTCTATCCTAAAGTTCAGAAAATATTTATTTAACCTAAGCTGGCAGTGTTATTTGGAATCTTACATCTTGCAGTGTCTGTAGAAAACCTATCCACCACTTATTGTTGAAGGTTTTTACAGCTAAGTAGTTTACTTTTATAAATGCACTTCTCTTTGTTGCCTTCTACTCATTTCATTCTCTTGCACTGGGCAAAACCTCTATCCATGAGCCTTGTTTGTGTCTCTCTGTGAAGTATAATTCACCTTTTGATGGTCTGTTCATGAGAGAGAAGCGGAAAAATTAATCCAGAGGGCTGATTTATTTTTATTTTTTTACATACAGTATTCCATTAAAGGTTTTGGATTAGAAAGAAAGAGGCTATCAGAGACAGATAAAAAAAGAAATGACAAAGAGGCTAATCAGGATGAGGAAAAAATTTCCTCACTTTTCCACCGTCTCATTTGTCATTGCTCTTCCTTTTATCTCCCTGCAAATTGTATTTCTCATCCTATCAGAAAGCCGCTGAGCATTGAGCTATGGACCAGAGATAAACACTTGACGTTTGACCTGCTGTCAGAGTAAGTCTGAATACCATCAGATTTGTCTGTGGAAAGAAAAAAAGACTTTTGCTTCTTTTATTCAACTCGCTTGCGTCCAGAGGTTGCAATCAATTCATTCACACGAGGAGCTCAGAAAGAAATTGAATTATGTCCGGGGCATTCAACCACAGTTTCTTAATTGGTACGGAATTAGTTCACATTGATTTAGTCTGATTACAGTCCCCAGTTTGTGTTTCCACATAATCACTGAGCACACCCTTCTCTTCTACCTCTATTTGCATGCTCCCCTCTCACACAGCTTATGCCAATCATTTTCAGCCTAGGGCAACTTTTTAAAATTTGCATGAAATCACTAGTGCTGAATATTACTTCATCTGATGCAGCTGCGCACACGCTATGTTACTCTAGTATACTTTGTATTATAATATCACTGCCCAGCTGGTTTGAAAAAGTTGCCTTCTGGTTATGCCAACCCTTTTATGACAGTTGAAGGCAATAAAAGCAGAAAGAAAAGGGACAAGAAAGTAAAGATGAGGAGAAAATCCAGTTATGCATGAGAAGGAATAAAATAGTGGTACATGTAGAGATAGATTAGAGATGAAAGGCAAATATTTTTTCTGCTCTTAAAAGATTCTGCCCTTGATGGATAATATCTCAAAAAATCTAAAATGTTTAGACCATTTTTTCTTTTCTTTTATTGTGGATTTGACGAGTTAAAAAAAAGAAAAAAAGAATGTTGTTCTTAAGACTAGGGAACATGTCTTCAGCTTGCGTGGATGTATTTTAGATCTTTCCATCAGTAGCATGATGATTGACAGGACTGAGCATGATATTTACTGTTTTCACTGCAAATGGATTCCGCTTTATTAAAGTAAACTGAGTGCAGGCTTTAGAGCCATGTTGTAGCTGCGCTGCCAACATGTGTAACGCCTTCCTGGTCCTGTATTTGTTTAGATCCACTCTAATAAAAAGCAGACTTATAGGTTTGTATAGACCCTACCTTGTTTTTTTTTTTACTGTATCTGTATCTTTTTATATTTTTTTTTGCAACAGAATTTTTATTTTACTTAGGAGAAGTTGCGGGTCAGGACAAAACAAATGCCAGTTGCACACAGTTTTGTAAATATTAACAACATTCTATTGTAATTCATTTACATTTGACTAGATAAGAAGAATATACATTAAGTCATTGTTTATTTAATGGTCAATGCCGAAGGTTTGCTGTTCTTTTTTGTTTGTGACCAGTGGACCCAAGGCCATTACATTTTGAGTGTACTAAAATGGTTTGTGTTATTGGAAGTAAGATTTTAGAGTAAGGCAGAGTCCTTAGTTAAATGTCAGGAGCTATATGGATACGAAGCATAATATAGTCTTAGAAAAAAAGATGTTTTTTCACTGCGTTCTTGTTTTAAACAAATACATGAAAATATTAAAACAGCTGGCATGAACATTAGTATTTCTTTTATATGTGCTGCCCTATTGTTACATTAATGATGAAAATATAAGCACATCCACATAGAGGGATATTCTTAGAAGCTACAATGGGACTACCCTCTCAGCTGTCAGCATTCTCTGAGTCAGACTGGAGAATCGAGAATTACACAGAAGGTTTCTTGTATTGGCTTTTATGATTCCATAAAAATCTAATTGGTATTCGTTTCATTTCCAAGCTCAGTAACAGCCACAAAGCCAAATATACTTTGGCATATGCTTCTTTTTTCTCCTATCCCAGTATTGGTGCTATGGGCTTTCACTCTCCCTGTCAAGTTTTAGTTTATATCTACATATATTCACTGCTGTTCTCAGGGGAAATATAATGTAGCTCTTAATCTGATTTACTGTGAACAGACATTTGTGTCAATTTTAAATTTTTCACTGAGAACAATAAAATAATAATGCATCTCTGTCACCATTTCAGGATCATTAAAAAAGTAAAGGAAGGATAGTTTGGTAGCTCATTACAAAGAAGAAATATACATTATATTTCCTTTAACAAGTCAGGTCTCATCTTTGAAATTTAGCCTTAGAGGGTTGAAAAATGAAACACTATAGGGCCCCCATACTCGAAAAGCGGCCCGCGGGCCTTTAGTGGCCTTTTGGGTATTTATTAATGGCCCACGAGCTGTTTTGAAAAATGTTTTTAAATTATAAAAAATATATATATATATATTTCAATCGCGCACTCTCATTTTGAAATCGCAGGCAATCTCAGTACGAGCATGGGGGTTGCCTCCATGGCAATGATAAACAGATAGCAGCCCTCCCAAATTCGAGACAGTCACTCTGAGCAGCAGCCACATGTTTACCGACTAGAGCAGTAATGGCATGATCAAAATTTGCTCCAAAAGGAAAACTGGACAGCGAAAACCACCAGAGTGCACAGAAAATGCACATCTTTACAATGTTCGGCTCCACATACATGAATCTGCATTCTCAAATATGAACATAATTAAAAACCAGTACTGGAGTCGACAAACCAACGAGCACATGCATCAGTGTGTCTCCCTGGCAATCACACCATTTAAGCCCAGGTTTAAAACATTGGCCAAAGAAACAAGAGGCCATTTCTTCCATTAAAGGGGACATGTGAGAAATGTGAAATAGTTCTTGAGATGCAGTTTGTTAAACGAAGCACAAGACATGGGCTGCCTGAAGGCTATTTTTTTGGGATCTTGAACAGGGTTATATTTGGTTTTATTTAGTTATTTATTTTAACATAAGCCCAAATTAAAATTATATTTTTATTTTAGGTAATATTTTTGTTTTTAATAAAAAGTAAATGTTATGTTATATAACATGTTATAAATGTTATACATATGGTATATTGTTATGATACGTTATCATACACGGCCCCAAAAAATTGCCCCTTGAGTCACTGAAAAAAAAAATGTGGTCCCTCATCATTTCTATTTGAGTACCCCTGCTAAAGGGTGTATATTAGTTTTTCGATTACATCTCATCTTACCCAGCCATTAGTGACATTCTGGATGCTCCATCATCTGTTTTGTTTTTGGTACTTTTTGGTTCATTTTTCCTTTTTTTATTGTAAAATTTAGCATGAAGTGGAATTTCTTTAGAAAAGCTTTTATGCAAACGTATTTTTAACATGATATATTAACCTAGAGTCTTCACTAAACTCATATCAAGCTGCTCTTGATACAATTTTAATGCTGCACAGCTTTCTGAAGTTTTTTGCTCTTTGCTTTGCTTGCGACCCTGTAATATATTTGTTGGTTTATCGTGTGTGGACTACACTTGGACTAAACTTTTTTATGTTTTTTCTTTATAAACTATAAATAACTATAAACAGTAAACAACCAACAATAAGCAATTTGCTTTGAAAATAGTCAAATGTATTCTTGTCATTTAGCTGCTGTCTATGCCTCCACTTATAAAGCAATACTAGTGTAAGCACATTGTAGATTACAGACAAAAAGACTGTTGCATAAAGCTATAGTCTCTTAGACAATGGTTAAAATATAACACTTGTTAGTTAATATTCAAATTTATTACATTGAAAAAAAAAGTAGATTACATATAAGGCAGTATTTAAAGTTCTTCATAAAAACGTCCATAACAAATTGATCTGGACTTAAGGGACCCCTATGAAAAATCCTTGATTGGAACTGTTTTACAGTACTTCTTATTAGATAATCTACCAAATATGTTAAACATTTGATCCTCAAAACTCAACCTTCAAACTAACTCTATCCTGCTTAAATTGTACATTATAGTGCCGTGCACATTATAGTTTTTTCTGGTCACATCTCTGCCACTGAGGTATCTGTCTGTTTGGATAGCTGAGCATTAGCTCACCAGATCGTATCACAAAGTGTAGATAAAAAAAAAAAAAACTAAATAAGAGAAAATGCTCTGTGTTACTACTATTTTGCTATAAATATATGTGTAAAGGGTACACTTATTAAACATTTACAGTTTTAGGAGAATATCATATTTGATATCATATTTCATCACACAGATAACCAAAATACTAACAATATTTTACGGTTTACATGTCCAGGTTCGCTTGTTTTTCCCCAACCTCAAACTAGTTTATTTTAAAATCTGGATTTATAAATAGGCTAGATTAGAAAGTTACATGAATGTAATCTTTGATCAGAATCAACCTCATATCAAAGGATACAGTCTTATTTGCTGTGGTAAAATAGTAATTTTACTTGATTGTCTGTGGGTTATTTCAGCAAAGAAGATATTTGGCTGCACCATGAAACACTTGTTGCTATTTTAACAAAGACAAGACGCAATATTCTTAAAATAACATAGCTTTTACCTCAATGTTAGTAGATACATTAAACAATGTTTTTTAATCCTATCTTGAAAACTCTTAGACCAAATTCACTGCAGTAATGTATACATATGTATTATATAAATACATGTATAAACAAACTAGAGAGCAAAACCCATGCTTTATAATAAATGAGTAGCTGCCATCAGTGTGGGGGTTTTCACATTGCACCACTGTGAATTCATTAGATGTGCCCTTTAGAAGTCTAAGCAACCAGGTGGGGTGCCATCAACCCCCCTCTGCTTTCTAAATAATTCCCTGCATTTCAATTGGAAATACCATAGTCTTCTCTGTGTCCACAGCAGAACACTCAACCTTACATACGCTTAACTGTCTGGTCAGGCATGTCTTTAACTTTCATTGTAACCCAAAGCTCTGGAGGTGCTCTGGCAATATAAAGCAGAGAAGAGTAGAGAAAAAACATAAAGAAAAAAAACATACACACAACTGTGGCAGGAGAGGAGTCTGTTAGTTTAATCACCTACTGTTTCATTACTCCAAGTCTGGAACTACTTTAATCACATAGAGATTTGGTTGTATTCTAAATCGGATTTCCCGCCCTGCTTTTACTGCTGCAAGATGAGATTGTAAAAGCCCCCAATCATTGCTCTTTCCATGCATTCTGTTTGCAAATACATTTTATTTCAGTGATCCTTTCATGGTTTGGAAAGATGCTGTATAGAGGATTCTTTACTGGCTCTGTACGTAAAGTACAAATATTGAACATTCAAAATGAATAGTTTGAACAAGTGACTTCAAAGTGAGTTAAAGTGGTCATTCTGACTTCTTATTGGGGGGCGGACTACATATTTTTTGTTAAAATTATTGAAGTAAATATTAAAAATATATTGTTTTAACATAAATGTCATAGATTTATCTGCTAATATACACTGCTCAAAAACTGAAAGGGAGCACCTACACAATATGCAACTCCAATTCAGTTACAACTTTATGGAATCAATGTCACTAGTTACGTAATAAGGCCTATTGTGAATTAATTAGATCTGCTCCCGTTCAAAAGGAACATACAACAGGTGGTAAATCAAAGGCATTTAGCAAGACAACTGTTGTAAGGGGACGATCTGCTCTCATAATTTCTGGTTGAACTTTTTGTCACTTGTTCATTATGTCAATGCTGTCACGCATGGAGGCACCATGAGGCTTTTTTTTTTTACGGGACACTAAAGTTGCCCAAGTAGGGCAGCTAATCCAATACAGAACATCATTCCAAGTGGTGGAAAGAAGATTTGCTTTGTTTCTCAGCACAGTGTACAGAGCATGGAATAGGAGACAGCCCAGAGCCTCAGTAGGAGGGTTACAACCCAGCAGGAGGACTGTTACCTCATCTTTTGAGTAAGGAGGAACAGAAAATGGCCCTACAAAAATGACTGACAGCAAAAGTCATGTGCATGTTTCTACTTCAACTGTCAGAAACAGACTCCATTAAGGTGGTAGTCTTAGAGCCCACCATCCACATATATGGTCTGTGTTTACATTCGAACATTGTTAAGGAAGATTACTGTTTGCTAGAATGTTTTGCTGCCTGCAACTTCTGCCAGCATGGTTTGGTGGTGCGTCTGTCATGGTCTGGGGAGGCTATGTTTGGATAGTTGCACAGCCCTCCATGTGCCAGCCAGAGGTGCCTTGACTGCCATAAGATACCAGGATGAGACCTTCTGACCCAAAATGAGACCATATGATGGTTCAGTTGACCCTGGGTTTTCTTTTTATATATGAGAGTCCAACGGTTCGTGCTCTGTAATTGTTTTAGCAGTTTGTACATGGTGAAGTCATTTATGTAATGTACTAGCTTTCCCATTCCCTAGACCTCAATCCAGTTGAGTACGTCTTGGACAACATTTTTTCTGCCAATTTAACAACGCCACATCACATTACACAGACTGTTCAGGAGGTAACCGATGGTTTAATCCAGGTTTGGGAAGATATCCATCAGGAGAACATCTGCTGGCTCATAAGGAGAATGCCCAGACATTGCCAGGAGGTTTTACAGGCACATGGAGGCAGCACACGCTAGTGAGCCTCATTTATCTTACCTTGAGGAATATCCACTGACGTCCCATCAGCCATTCATGTTCGTTTCCACTTTGATATTGAGTATAAATCCAAATCCAGATCTCCATGGTGTAGTAATTTTGACTTACATTTGATTTTGTTCTCAAACAATTCCATTGTGTTATTATAAACTTTTTGAATGAGAATATATTTTTCCAATAGACATCTAGTATTTGCTATTTTAGTGTTGTAATGTCATTCGTTGAGCTGTGTATGAGCACCTCTTCTATCAAAGTCTGATCTGCATATAGAATATTAATCTGGTTAAGAAACATATATGACAGCAAAACACTGGAGGATCAGGATCATTTTATTTTTTACCTGCCAAAAATCAGTAGAATTAATTTAAAGGCCAAGGCTACAAATTTATAGCTTTTTTAGATTTGTACAAGGGGAAATCTTTTTATATTTTTTTAGCATATCTGAAAATTTCATGCACTTTTTTGCTCTAGTAAAAGTGTATGAATACATCTGACATTTTTCTTAATGTGTGAGCAGAAAAAAGCTTGAAGTCGCCGTTTTATATAATTGTTTGGTTCTTCATGTATTTTTTTTTGACATTACCTATATCAGAATAGGTGTTGTCAGCTTAGTTGGTCCTGAAGACTCACATCATCAGCAGTGGTTTCCCTCAGGGCTGTGTACTTTTGCCTCTGCTCTTCTCCCTGTGCACCAACCGCTGCAGCTGCAGTCATCAGTCTGTTAAATGTATCAATTTGCAGATGACACCACCCTCATCAGACTTGTCTTAGACAAAGAAGAGTCTGCCTACAGGAGGGAGGTGCATCGACTGCTATCCTGCCGCAGCATCAGCAATCTGGAGATCAACGCCCAGAGAACAGTGGAGATGATTGTGTACTTTAGGAAAGTCACAGCCCCACCAGCACCAATGACAACCAAATCCATATTCTGGACTCCTTCCACTTTCATGGCACCATCATCACCCACCACCATCCCACTTGATAGTCGACTCCCACTTGTGAGCCAACTATCAGCTCCCTCGTCAAGAAGGGGATGTTCTTCATGTTTAGATGATGAAACTCAAACTGCCAACTGAGCTGATGGCGCAGTTCTACTCAGTCATCGTCAAGTCCATCCTCACCTCCTCCATCACTGTGTGGTTCACCAGAACCTCAGCCAGGAACAGACACAGACTACAACACAGCATACAGACAGCTGAGAAAGTGATCAGCTGCATCCCCCGACCTCTATTGGAGCTCCACATCTCCATGAGGTCGAATTGCAGCTGACCCTTCTCACCCATGGACATGGTCTCTTCAAACCCCTTCCCTCCCTCAGACAGGAGACTACGGTCTTTCTGGACCAGATCTTCCAACCATGAGGACAGCTTCTTTCCCTCAGCTATCAGGCTCATGGATAATAGATAAATGACTGTTTTAACAACTCAAATAAGGAATCTAAATTGCTGGCATCAACAGATCCATTGTCGACCAAATTGGACTATTCAAATGTAAATTAACTATGACTTAATTTTTAAACAACCCCTTTACGCTGAAAACAACTGAGCGAGTCCTTATTGAGTATAACAATCCACACTGAAGACTGTTTATTATCATTAGCTGTTAGCATTTAAGCCTTCATGCCTGATTTAACTTTTTAATCTGTAGAATATGAACTACTTTTAATACAGTCAGAATTTTAGTGTGTGTGTCGTGCAATTATTTGAGTAACTGTGGTTATCAGTCTTCGCTGATCTTGATTGTATTCTTTTGGTCACTTTCCTGTACCTGCTCACTGATAAGGACTCAAAATAACATCCATACTGAAGTCACAAGCCTTTGCTACACATATTTAGCCTGTGCCCGAAAACAGGCATCGACAGGAGACCTGCGGTTGGCAAATGTAAAATTTCTCTGCTGTGAAAATGTTATAAAGTACAGTGACAATTACTGCTCAAGTTTGAACCTTGGTATTGTATAATGGACCTGCGGTGCACAAAGAGATTATGCATCATGCTGGGCAAGCAGGCAGCAAGTTGGTGCTGCTGCTGACTTAGTGCGAGCATAGCTGAAGCTCGCAGAGGGTTAATGCAGCGGGGCAAACGGGCTGATCCACAGCCTGTCGTCAGCTGCCAAAACTTCAAAGGATCCACTTTAGAGTCTAAATCGCCATCTCCTTCAGTTGAGGCTCAGCAGAGCGATTCTCCCCCCTCCACCTCCATGGTCAGGTCAAACACAGCCTCATCTTTTATGTATCGCTTAGTCCATTGATTGAGCTCTGAGTGATTCATGACTTCAGAGAAAGCTATTTCTGTATCTCTCTGAAGAATAGGAAGTGTTTTACAGTATGTTTTCTGGTGAAGAATTTATTCATTCTTTCTCAGTTTTTTTTGTTTCCACTTCCTTTTTACAAGTTTCTCTATTTAGGGAATAGGTCAATCATTTTTTCTTTTTAAATAATTGAACACAGATAAATTATTTAGACAGCAGGTAGCAGCTGCTGCAGCAGTTCCACAGCTAAATCTCAAAATTATTGAAAATGTATATTTAAGGTATATTATTATTTTTTCTGTGCATGTGCTTGTAGTTATAGTCAGTTTCTTTGCAGCATTATTTAAGAGAGAAAAGTGCTGCTCAAAATCTTTTTTATAATAGCCAGCAGTGGCTCGTTTTTAATTGTTAAGGCTTATTCCTTGGTCTTTTCTTCATTTATTATACTGTAAGTTGATCCATTATTTATTAGACTACACCTCCCCCCTTTTTATCTGTAGTTGTACCTTTGTTTAGATGTGTGCTTAAGGATGCATGCTGGAGTGATATATAAGAGGTGGAGAAAATGTTACAAGGAAGACAAAGTGACATGGTAAATCTCGTAGTTGTGCATGTTTTACTCGCTAATTAGTTTTTAAGATTTCAATTTGAGATGCAATTAATCTTTCCCCAGTCTTCACTGTAATAATTAATTTATCGTAATAAAAACTGATATATGGCACATGTGTAAATGAGTTGTAACATAACTAAAAGAGGGAAGAGGATTTTTCTTTACTGTTATCATTTCTTGTTTTGAAAGATTTGATTTATTTATTTGTTCTGAAATTGTTTAAACTTTTAGAGCAAGGTATTTCTCTAAAGCAAAAAACACAGCTTACATTACCTCATACTTCCTTCTCGTATTTTTAAGGCAGCTCTGCTCTTATGGTTAACACAGCACGATAATTAGGACGATTTTTGACGCAACCCCCCTTTCAAATTTCTTAAAGAAACCCTGATAACTGTGATGGTTCCAAAGATATATTCGTACCCTGTGAAGCAGCAGGATTATTCCCCCAAACTAAAATTTGTTTTTCCAAATGTTCAACAATCAAGCAATTTTCAATCAATGACAGAAAATGTTAGCCTTCCCTCTTTTATGTGGACTATGGTGTGAGTCTCGTCTAAAGGGGAGTGTAAGAGTCTCTGTATTGCAATACTTATTTGTTGACTGCTATCTTTCTTGCTTTCCCGTGATCATCAAGACTACATTTAAATAATGGTGGAAAATAATTATCAGGGAGTCCTTATTTTTCCATTAATGCTGTATAATATAGAAGTAGAAGGAAAACAAAAACATTTTTCTGCTCTGTATTTTTAGCACCATGGCCTGCCCCCTTGGCGCTTTAAACAGATGCTGCTCCCAGCAGAAAGCATCTTCAGCAGAAACTCTCCCACTGTGCAGTGCATGTGTGAACAACAACTGTGGGATGAGTCTGGACCAAAAAGTCTGCATATTTTCATGGTCTTCCTGTGAAAGCTGCTTTAAGCCTCATGAGTGTTTTAACCATTTAGATTTCATGTAACATAATATTAACATATATACATAAATACTGTATAGAAAACATAGGAAACATTACAGCTGGATATTCTGTTAAACCTTCTCTGACTGTTATGCTGTTCCATTCAACCTCATTTAAACCTGCTGTCAGGTCTAAAGCTAAGTAACAATCCTCTTTCCAAATGAAAACAAGATAATCTTAATTTTAGAGGTGTTTGCAGCTCAGCCTTTATTTTCATTTGGGGCAAACGAAAACACACATCAAAACTTGATCAGACCTAAAGTAAAACATGACAGCATGTAACTGTTGTTGTGGGACATGGGTTCTGTTCTTTTTCTGAAACTGAAAAAGCTTTTGGTTGTGTTTTGTGTTTAAGAATTCTGCGCTAACTTTACCTAAATATGTTTTTCATGTTTTTCATATTAAAACCAGGTTTTTGCGACATGTCTTCCCGTTTTTCTCTGCCTTTCCTACTGCATAGCCACTGTAGAATAAAGAGCACTAGTGCCCACTGGACTATTGGTAACCTCCCTCTGACCTGAGAGATGGCGTGTGTGCAACCTGTTCCAGCCCAGTTCCACCTGGCGTGAGTTAGACAGACCACCATCTGTTCGGTGCCCCACAAAATGACACTTTTGTTGAATATTAGGAAATAGTCCCTTTTGGTCAAGCTAATTTACTAAGAGCATCGATATATATATATATATATATATATATATAAATTTATATATATATATATATATATATAATTTTTATTACTATAATTGCTTTGATGTTTTTATTGATTTTGTTTGCTGGAAAGACAATGTCCAAGCTTGTGTTGAATTGCGTAACCTTTATTTGTGCGAGGAGGACAGGCCATTCATGAGAGCTGTTGGAAGTAGAGGGTGAAGGCAATCTGCTTCCTCTGCTTTTTAGCAGCGAGGAGTCACTGCACTGAGACAAAGACTGTCTTTCACTCGCTTTAAGAATACCTCAAGGACTTGACATGCTAGATTTAAGCAAGTGCAAATAGGCTTAAAATGAATTCTGCACATCCCCTCCCTCCTTCTGTTTCTGTTTGCAGCTTTCCAAGCAGGCGTGGTTTTAGGATCAAAACCAATATGTTGCTGCAGTGATTTATTTTTTTATTTTCCACTAAAACAAAATGGAGCTTAGCTTACTATCCACATGTTTAATGCCTCTAATCCTGTCAGTTTTTTTGTTTTTTGTTGTTGTTTTTTGGTTTTACTTCCAAGGTTAACTTTAAAGTATACGTTTTTTTTAAAGTGCCTTTTGAAGAATTACACCATTCCCCATCCCCAAGCATTTCACCAGTAATGAAGCTCATTTGGTGCTCTCTGAAGTGAGTTCGGGTATAAGAGCAGAAAGCAACAGCACAGCATGAGCACATGGCACATGGACCAGCTCATTAAGGAGGGGGGACTCTACGAGTGTTACGATGTGCTGTGATGAATTCTTAACCAATAACCGTGTTTTTTATATATATTTTCTGTTTAAGGCGCAGAAATGTTGAAACATAGCCAGCAAGACGTGTGGAATTGAGCACAGAGGACAAAAGATGAAACAATAAAACAGGTGAGTTATGTCTGGAAGTGGGTAAATACTTTTCGTGTGAATATTACAACACCTGTAGTACTTTGCAAACTGTATTTACAACTCGTAAGTTCTTGAAATATTTTCTTCTTTACAGTAGCAAACATTCATGTATTTTATTGGAACTTTGTGTTATTAATTTATAAGTAAGACTTTATTGCATGCTGAAAAGAAAAGGATGCATAGTTTTCGATTTTGGTTTGCAAAAAACTGGAAAGCGTTGTAGAATCACCTTGTGCTGGAATTATTGCTGCAAGTCTTATGGGGTATTTCTCTACTAAACTTCTACATACTAATTTTAGTTAAATCAGAGTGATGCATGCTGTAAATAAAAATAAAAAAAATCTAGTTTTTCTAGATAAACAGTGAACAGGTTCAGCCCTGGACAGCAACTTTCCTGCAACTTTTGGATGCAGTCCTTCTCCGACACTCTTGAATCAATTTAATTAATGGTTATCAGGCCTCTGCAGAGCTGAGTAACATGCAAATTAGTGGATTTAGACCATCTGTTTTGGGTTTTCTGGTGTTACCTAGTTGTTTTTCTATCACGTCATAGTTAGTGTAAAGTAGAGAACCCTGTCTGTGCGCCATTATCTGATCCATTCCACTTTTTGTAATCAGGTATGCCCACAGCAATTGGAATCCAGTCCACATTTTTCCTGTGATCTTGCTTTCCGTGTAGCAGGCAGAGCTGACTAGAGCAGCAAGATTCAATAAACTTATCAGGAGAGGAGAATGAGAACAATATAGAATGGATATACCAAAGTTTTTTAAGAAAGTAGATACTAATAATCACTGCTGGTAATAAGAATTAGTCACCTCCAGTCTCCAGCTAACATCTAACATGTGATTAATAAACCAAGTACAAACCTGTGTGACAAATAAAAGCCTTGTTTTCACGGTTTGAATGAGAGAGAGTTATGTTTCAGCTTTTAATAAATACTGCTGCTTAGCTTGTCTGAAATGCATTGTGACCTTCCTGTTTGTCTAAAGTGTTAAGTGTGCATTATTTTCAACATATGCTGTCTTTGTGCACTTCCTTCTGGAACATCAGCTGTGTTTTCCACTTTCCACATGGATGCTTCAACACAGTGAAACATGAGCTGAGCTTTTTCGCCTCAAAGTTTTGGAAAACTGTGGGGGGGGGGGGGGGGG
>JAVLVB010000491.1:1296778-1321749 GCA_032876305.1 Orestias chungarensis | reverse complement strand
CCCAGTCCTTTTGAAAATTAACCTTGACCCATATCGATATTCTTAACATAAAGTTCATTTTGTTCTCAGTACCTGTTGGATAGGGTGAACGAATGTCCTCTCACCCCTGTCCATGTCCACTGTTTGATTAACATTTTATTAAACATCGTTCCAACTGGGGGGCAACTGGGAGAAAAGCAGGATGAAGAAGATAACTTTATCCTGATAAAAACGATATATTGTTTTTGTATATTGATTCAGTATCTTTGTGAGACTTTGTTATTTATTATATTGCACTGAAAATGTATAAAGAGATAATTGCTGAACCTGGATTTCCTAAGAGAAGAGGTTGTTTTTAGAGCATATTCAATTTACGCATTTGAAAAGAGAGATATCATTTTGTTACAGGTTTTTACAGATTTTATTTTATTATATAAATTTATTTCTGTTCCATTTAGGCATAATAAAGCAAGATCATTAATCCCTAAGATGCCTGTCTGAATTTATGTTTCAAGGCTGGGCCAAGTGATGGACACTTGGACACCCTAATGTTGGACTGTGCAAGGAACGGTTTGGAAACCCAAGGGTCATGTTACTAACTGCAAGTCATCTGGTTACAAGAAAAAAACTTGGATTGCTTCCTTTGGGTTTAAGGTTAGCCTCTTACATATGGGGAGAAGTTTAGGTATCTTGAGTTATTGTTGCTCAGGGCATGAAAGAACAGAGCAGAATATGAATAGACAGACTGTGAACCCATCCGTAGCAAGTACAATAAAATGATTTGAGTACAGATAAGTATCAAATATCCTCACTAAACCAGAGCATAAAATATGTTTAGTGGAAAAGTTATCTATTTCTTCCACTCGATCCATGTGTTCAGTGGATACGAAGTTACTGAAATTTGTTTTACGATACTCAAATTCTCAATGGTGGATAATTTTATGGGGGGGTTCACGAGAAAGAGTTGAATAAAATGCAAAACCCTAGTTTTAAGCTTGTTAGTAATAGAGTTAAAAGAAAAAACATGTATACACCGTTTTAAGTATACTACTTCGTTTTGCTCTGTCACATAAAAGCCGTCTATAAGACCCTTAAGTTTAAAAATAAGGAAAATATGAGCATGAATACTTTTGCAAGCCATTGCACAACATTTCCCTAGATGTGTAGCTTTGGCCACAGTGCTATACATGAACGATCCAACACAATAGTGTGAAAAATCACTTTGAAATGTACAATATCCAGTTCAAGTCACCACATTCACAACTCACCTCTGACCTTTTGATAGCAACCTTATTTGCTGCAACTGTGATGCATCTTTAGTAGAAACCCATCTGTCAAGGTTGACAGGATACAATGAGCTGCAGAAATGAGATGGAAAGACACAAAGCTATCTTGTTAGGGGGAAAAATACTCAGGAAGATGGTAGAAAGTTTCTGGTATGAGAGGAAGAATGTAAAGAATAAAAAATACAAGGTTTTCTGAGGGTGTCTGGGTAATATTCTTTCCTATGTGTGTGCAATGATAAGTGGTGACAGAGCAGATGGCATTGGTGGGATTTACAAGTGGACAAAGTGTTCAAAAAATGCCTAATGGCAAGTGAAAGTGCTGAACATGTTTTCTCTGCCAGGCATAAGCTTTAGCACTCTTGCAGTGTTGTGCAGAAAGCATAACAGAAGGCAGAGCCAAGGATTTAGGGCCACATTTATAAAAACATTAATACTTCCACAATTTGACACCATATAAGTTGTTTTTTTTCCGTATCGATGTTATAGAGCTGTGAAGTTGACTGATATATTAGTTTCTGTCTGAAAGCGCAGATTACATTTACAAAAAATGGCAACAGCAATTGCTGAAATGTATGTAGATACCAGTTATATTACCTACGATATAATAACAAGGACATTCTTTATTTTTATTTTTTTGTAACTAAATTTTGTTAAATGAAAACCTATATATAAATTAAATACACAGAATGTTTTAAGTTTAAGTAAATATCACAACAACAACAAAAAGGGCTTAATGTAAATGTGTTTAATACATGCTTTAAGGTTGTTATTTTTAAATGATTCTCCTAACCTGACAAACATTTCTCATTTAAACTCATTTCAACTGATTGAATATTACTGTATGTGCAGTTAAGGCCAACATCTTTCATGCCACTTGCGCCTTAAAATTTGTAAAATTTAATGTTCTGCTGACATGTTTTTCCTGACTGGAACTTATGCGTGCAATCCCCTGGTCTGAGTCCTGACTTGAAACTGACAACTGACGAGCATAGTCTTTAAAAGGAAGCTAAATCTTAGGTTATTTGCACGAATACTTAACCTCAAATGTTTGGAGCCCATAAACAAAAATAAACCGAAATTAAAGGTAGGTCAGCAATTGTAAGGGTTTGCATAAATATGTATCACTGATTCAGAATTTCTAGATGTGAATCAAACTTTTCAGAAATAAATGAAACTTTTTATTTGAAGGAAAGCACTTTTAAAGTTAATCCACTGCATGTGTTATCAATTTTAGGATTTTGCATCCCTCTGTCATGTATTTCATTACAACAAAGTTAGTTCAAGCTTAGCAGTTCTAGCAAGTTGTGTGACCTTTCAATATTTTACAGACAGGTTTTTGTTCATTATTATGAAACTGATTCACGAGCAAATAAAAAAGCTCAATCATAATAAAAAAACATAGAATGTATTTTATTAAAAGTCACTATTCTTAATATATTATATTGACATAAAAAGTAACAGTATTCAAATATTTTAAAAAAGTTTAATCTCTACCTTCTTAGATATTTCCTTCCATGTGTGTAATAAACTAACTTCTAGATATATGTTTCATTTTTCTTATTACCTTTTTTCGTTCATTAAATCAGATGTGACAAATTAGAGTCAACATCCAGAAAATGAACAGTTTAAAAATAGTTAAACACCTGCAGTTATGCAGCATCAAAATCTGAAGCCTGTGTCATGACCAATAAGCAGACTAAGAAGTAAAAGCTAAATCTTTACGGACAACCAGATAATTTTATATGATAGGTCCAGGAAAGCAGGTGGTTGTGTCAAAATGTTACCTATTTTTAAACTGCAAACATCGTCTGTGCCACAGAACCACAAAGTTACCACATAACCATATGACTGCATGTGTCAATCATATTTAAAAGCTGAAAACTGAAAACAATCAAAGCTCTTTTAGTTACTTCATTTAATAATGTGTTCATTTAAATTCCTCTGACTAGTCATTACAACATTTTACTGAATACTGCTAAATGTGCTTGTTCAGACATGGGAATATGTTGAATGTCTACCATCTTTAAAATAAGACCATAGCTTGTGTTGTTTGCTTTAAGTTGAAACAGGAAAGTTACATCATCATATATTTACAGGCGCTAAGGTTTATTTTCATTATAAAAGTGATAAATAAGAATTGAATTAATATAATCAGATGTTGTAGGCTCCAAGACAATTTACACATTACGGCTGGTTTTTAGATTTGACATTGACATTGATGCATGCATTTCGATTTCATATCTCCCACAATCTGCACGAAGCATGTTATATTTTTTTCCATCACATATTTTCCTCATTCTTTCTTTAATTTTGAGTTGAAACACAAAAGACAATCTTAACACCTCCCAACATCTTAAATCCATGTCTAAAGACCAGATATTTGTGGAAAACTTCAAATGAGATAATAAATTTGTATTCTTCTGTAAAGTAAATATGAAATTTTAGGACGAACACTGCAGAGCTGTTTGTTGGAGTTGACTGTATAAAGTGGCAGCCTGTAAAAAAATTGAAAAATGATGCAGCTGTGCTACCTGTCATGTAAAATTATGAGCTGCAAAACAAAGAAGTTTTATTTAATTTGTCTCCTGTTGCTGAACAGAGTTTTCAAGTAATTAAAACCTAAGCTATTGTGAAACACGACAGATTCCACAATATAATTATATATTAAATAAAAAGTCTTTCAGAAAACTGTGTTGGATTTGTTCCCCTTCTTTACTACGTTGCTTTAGTTTATTGAGGTTTATGTATTTTATTAATTCTCTACAGCTGTCTAGGTCGAATACTAATCAGGTTAATGTCTGGGTTTGAGGACATAACCAAGGATAGATTCTTCTCTTTTTAGGTATTCTAGTTTAAATTTAAAGTGTTGGAGATTTTGTAGGTTTTATGGTGTAATTTGTTACTTAAATACTTTGGGATTTAGAAAAATGTATGTTATTGATAGGAAAAGATGGTTTTATTGGCAATGACTCCGACCAGATTTTTTAGGCCTATTCCAATTGCACCATAATGAACTTTAACATTTAACATATTAACAGAGATAGGTACATACTCAAAATATTTACCTATGTACATTTGCTTGAGCAACTTTTTGAAAAGAAATAACTTTTTGGAGTAGTTTTACTGCATATTACTTTTTCCTTCAATTAAGTGAAGTTATTTTACAGTATCACTTATCTTACCTGAGTAAACTTCACGCTTACTCTGTCCCATGCGAGTAACTTCACTAAACGTAGAACAAACATTTTAAACAAAAATGCCTGAGATTCAGCAACAACTTACATTTGTACATTAAAACTAGACCTCTTGTTTGTTCACTGGTGAGCTGTTCTAGTATATGTTGGACAGTTTCCTTTTGCTTTCCAAAGTAAGTATTCTAAAGTTTATGAGCAATAATACATTTTTATTTTATTTTATTTCCTGTTTTCTGAAAGCTTACGGTTTTAAAATCTGCAATTTTAACTAAAAAAATGCTTAAAAAAATTCTAATAAGATTGAAAAAAATTTTTTTTTTTCTTCAAACAAAGTAATTCTAACTTGTTGAATGACTTATTTTTCTTATTTAGCCTTAGTTTAAAAGCCAACAGTGAATCCTTGGGCCAATGACCTCCGCCACATAACTGGATTTACTGTGAGGAAAGCTTACCACTTGAGAACATATCGCTGCCTTGGCATGGGTCATAATTGAAGGCTATTTGAAAATAAGCCACGTTCTTTACTAAGTCACTCTAAGACATGAAGTTTAGTATCAGACGAAGCATTACCCAAAAAAACAGCCAAAGAATCAAAGGCTTTGGCTATATCACAGAATTCCTTCAAGAGCTGCTACATATTTTTTATCTCTTAATTACAAAGCTCCTCATCTTAAACTGATGCTAGATAATGCATCGCAACATTCTGAGGTGCACGTTGATGGAGAGTGCAGTGCAAGCTAGTGTGTTATTGGCGACTGATCAGATGATAAAAATCCTAACAGCTCTAATCCGGTGATAATAATGCATAGTTAATGTTTAGGAACTTTGCAATGATAGAGGATGAACCTTTGAAGCCATGGAGAACAATTGTTGGAAGGAAGGAAAATAAAGAACATGATTGGCCATGAAGAGGAATATTGGATACACAGCTAACAAAACAGAATTGTTGAATTGTTCCTCATGCAACGTTCACGTTTACATGCATTTAATAGTCTACAGTAGTTGTTGTGACACATTTGCTCAGATGGAGTATCTAATTAAGCCTTTTGTGATTCTTTTTTACACTGTGGAAAGAAGATCGACACAACATTCTGTGGAATAAATAGGTTACTGAAGAATCGGATGTTTCTAAGACGGGATTGTGGAGGAGTGATGTGGCTTCAACACGTTTAAAATAATTTATTTTGTAAAAATTAGACTCCTTAAATATGGTATTAATCCAAACAACGCTCATCATGACATCTAATAAGCAAGAAGTAAATGTTCTTTAAAGCACCGTGTCACCTCTGTTACCTGTGAAATTAGAGAGCAGTTATCTGTGTGTACCTGAGCAAATTATGAAATGGGAAGATAATTCAATTTGCTAATTTCACAGTTCATTTGGCTGCCCATAAAACGCCTAACTACAAATCACCTTTTATGCTCTGTTCTTTTATTGGAAACTCAATCACATAGCTGCTCAGAAGGAGTCAGAAACATAAAGGTAAAATTTGTTAACAGCATACATGAACAAAAAATATGATTATTCAGGAGAAATCGTTTAAGCGATGTGTGAAACAGGAGATAGTGAAGAAGATTGTCCATTAGGATGACACCAGACCATAAGCCTGGCTAATGGTTTGAGATTTAGCCAAATACTGCAAAATATCAAGCATAACATGATTCCTCTAGCATGTGAAAATCATTATTGGCCATTTGGTACCTGTCAGAAAGTATCTTCCAAAGCACATTAAACCTCAGCATGTGCTTCAGAAATGTTCACTCTTTGATCTTGTCTGGCAACTCTTAAGTATTCAGAATGAAGCAACAGGTCTTCAGCCTGGAGTCTTTGATAGACTTGGCACAGCACGGGTTGACATGAGACATAATGTCCACTTTGTTGACATAAACGTTGGTGACTCTGTTAACTACGGAATTTTGCATTCCATGTTCGTGTCACTAAGCTCTAAATTAAGGTCCGCTGAGACCTGAGCTAACAACCATCAGCGCATAGCCCTTACCTGCTCTGACACCTGCTCTCTAGGCTGGCATTAGTGTGGGATGAAATCTCCATAGTGTGCAGGGAGAGCTGGAATAATTCCTCCCAGTCTCAACAGAGGTATGTGTGTCTGGTTTGTGTCCTTGGGGTTCGGGTCCGTATTTGTGATTGGTTGTCTCTGGCATGTGGGTGTCACAATGAATATGTGTCCACCAGGGCTCATTCAAGAAGACAGCAAGTTGGACCTCCCAACCCCGCCACTTCCTCTCCTCCCTCTTGCTCAGTTGGATTTCGCTACCAGATCTGTCAGTGTGTCCGCCGATGTGACCTCCATTTGAAGTGCCTGCAGTGTAGAAAAAGACACAAACCATCAAGATTTCCATAATCTTTTCATCTCCCATTATCAAGCTTTGACCAATTCCCTCACGAGTTTAGCATGCAGCTTTCCAGAGTAATAGTTAATGCATAATCTCTCTTTACTCTAAATTTCTTATTTATTTCTGAATTCATTATTTTAACAGTATATGCAAATCCTAATTACTATTGGGCTTCACTCCGGCACGTTATTATTACAATATGTAATTCTTATTCTGCAAATAATGTTCAATTAAAGTTGATATATGCAACAGCAAAGAACATTTTCTGTTTATAAGACTGCATTAGCTAAAAGAATATTAACACATTAGTTGTATGCACTTATGGCCAGCTCACTTTCCCTACATATAATAACTGCAGAGTCAGTGGCTTGAGGTCACCTGACACCATGTCTACCCCTGGCAGCATTTTGATGCTGATGCTGCATGGCAGTGGCAAGTGACTATACTTTGCATACTGTACAATCAAAGAGCATGCACATAACCCTATTTTTAGTTTCTGCAGAGAATGTGATTCACATTCAGAAAAGCATTGTTTTTCCTGAATTGGTGGAGATATTAACACAGAATCAGCTGGAAAACATACTCAATTGTTAACTTTTTAAGTGCATCTGCTTAGACTGTTTGCTCTACTCTCAAGTTTCTGCATAGCTAAAAATAGCTGGTATAATAAAGTTGTACTGTTATTAAAAGATACAATAAAAAAATCTAAATCAAATAACAAGTTGAAGCAAGCCTTTTATTGATATTAAGAGAATCTGCCTGGTGGTTGAATGGTCAGATTCACCACGTTTGAATTACTTATCACCATCACTGTACTACGTTCCGTTCACGTAGACAAAAATAAGATGCCCCAGATTTTTTATGGGCCTTATTAAGAAAATGGGACATAGCTACTCTGTTTGAGTGTAGGATGAAAAAGCCTCTGCCTGTTTGTCTGACGCTTCAAAAGCTTGTTTATTGATGAGCTTAAAAAAGCTGTATGAATGGTACATTGTCCCATTTTAAAATTAGATGTCGTAATGTATATTGAGCAAAACTACAAAAGCTTTTCATTCTGTCATGAACAGAACTCAGGCTTTGGTTGGTTGTAATGAAATAGTCACAGTATAAACTCCTTAAGAAAAATACATGATTTCATGATATCACAGACAGTAAATATATATTCAAAAGGCGTAACATAATGTAATTGATTTAATTAAAAAGAAACGGCAGCAATTTTTGGGCTTCTACAATAACAGAACAGATTTAAAACATATACCATATAATGTAATAATAGTAAAGGGTTTTGTTGGTTTTTGGGGTGTTGCACCCTCAAGGTCATGCTTCCAAACATAGCTGTTGTATTGGTTTAAGTCCTGATCCCAGGGCTGATTACCGCATATGTTCCCCTGGATAAAGTCTACAAATGTCACAAACACTTTTAATAGTATGTGTAGAATAAAGAAGTGACATTATAAAATTATTGTTGTGCAAAATCTGATTAAGCCTTTCTACACTTTACAGGTTAACTCTTACAAGTTTGTATGAACTTGTTAAAAAGTCAGGCTATCCACTTCTGTTTCCTGCCTAGGGGAAGCAAAGTTTTAAAACTGTGTTACCCTAAGAATAATTGTGTCTATATTTAGTGTAAACTATTATAGATGTAACTTCTCACATTAAAAACATTTATTGCACTTAAGTGTACAAAAACAACACATTTTGTGACTTTACCTTTTCGACGTTATTTAGAAGTATATATATATATATATATATATATATATATATATATATATATATATATATATATATATATATATATATATATATATATATATATATATATATATATATATATATATATATATATATATATATATATATATATATAATGAGTGAAAACCTCCGTTTTACCTTGCAGACAGTAAGTGCTGGGGGTTGGGCTTTCTTCCAAATTAGTGTAAATAACCAGCAATTGGTAACATTACCAGTTTTCAGATCTGGTTTGTGGAGATTTCCGATCATTGTTTTTTCTGACTATTTTCGTTTCTAGAGTGCCTACATTTAAATGACCATATCATCTTGATTTAATTATTGATTAGTATGTATTAGACAAAATATAAAAATTTAGAATCACTACTTTCGCTCTCTGAAAATACTCAAAACACCCCTTTGTCACCCATATATGTGAGTATTACTCGCTCACATTTGATTCCAAATTAGCTAACAAATGTGATTTTTCATAAGCCAGAGATACAAAAAACAAAACAAAAAACATAATAGCCAGAAAATCTATTTGAGATTATGGTGGTCCTGTCCTTCTTTGACTAATTTCTCTTGGCTGCTTTTTGTGTTTTTTTCTTTTTTTTTTATCAAAGGGTTTGTTGGAGTTTATTAGGAAAAATAATAAAAGGGGGAAAATAGAAATCTGTCATTCTCCTTATTATCCAGGTTGGTGGAAATAGATTTGTTTCAAAGGCTTAAAATTACCCTTTATTCAAGGGTGTAATTCTCCTCCAAAAGGGATTTTGGGCAACATGTATAACCAGTTAGCTCTTGTGTGAGAGTGTATTTTCTGGCTTCTCAGCAAATTTTAGAATTATGAAATTTTTTAAAATCTTTTTTTAAAGAAATCGAAAAAATAGGTTTTATTGTGTCAATTTAAACATAACCTCGTAGAATAGAAATTCTATGTGTTATAGAATTTGTGTTTATTTATCCCTGAATAAACAGGTCAGTTTCTCATTACCAACTATTGTGTATTATTCCAACTCACCTATAATTCAGCTGGCTAGTTGTTATCAAGAGTAAAACCCTTTTCAACATGAGGCGGACAACAAAGTAAGTAGGCTAAATTACTTTAAACTTTAATAGATAATCGGATAGGACGGTATCGGCCGGTATCGGTATCGGCCGATACTAAAAGCAACAATATCGGTATCGGATCGGAAGTGCAAAAAGCTGGATCGGGCCTTTCATAATGGAGTCAAAGTTTTAGAGCTTCAAAGTTAATTTTATTTATTTTTAACAGAATATTACTGTATAAGGAGTTGTACGAGGAGTTGCTAGCATAAGGTCAGGGAATGGGCTTGGAAATAAACAAAATTAAATATATGAGAAGAACTTTCCTGATGACTGTTAATGAGATTTAAAAAAGGGTTAAATTAAAGGTGCAGTTTTAATGAGACTGAAATTGAACAATAGTTGGTACAATGTAATGTGAAAACAAAAGTCTTCATGTTTGTTTTTTCTTGTCTACCTAATTTTCTTATTTCAAAGCTGTTCCTTTTTTATTTTTAGACATACTCTACTCTTTGAGTAAATTTTTTATTATTTTTTTTAAAACAGTCCTCACCACTGGAGGAATTTGCACCCGGAATGTGATCGCTGGGTCCCATGCCATAAATCAGCATAGTCACTCAGAAAGGGTCCCCGACAGTCAGCCTAATTATTTTTGTTGTGACCAAGGATCTGTCTTAGTGGAACCAGGCGCACCCATTTATCCGTAAGAGCATGTTAACTCATAATACAGCCATTACAGCTGGCAGAGATATGCTGATTTTGATGTCAAAGCACATTAGTCCACTAAGAAACAAGCTGTTGTAAAGCCTTGCTGTAAATTTGACTTTGTCAGATTATGCTGAATGTGTTGTGCAGAATCCAAGCTGTTACTTGCAAACACATTAGGGCGGAAACCTGTTGTTGAAGCTGTCATGATAAAAACACATTAGCGCTTTATATTTCCTGCTGTATGTTTAGAAACATACTTGTATAAAATCGATAGTACTATCACCACATACGGCTGTATACTGTAAATTCACAGTTGCTTTGTTGATTGTCGTAATGTATGAAAGGTACCAGCAAAACTAGAAGCTGTGAGTTATATAAACCTTGTCCTGCCGCAGCCAACAGGATATATGTTCATCCTTCATTTATCAGTCATTTTAACAGCAAAACATTAAAGTTGGCTTACCTGCATCTGCTGACATCTCTGAAAGCAACTTCAGCGTAATGTGTGAACACAAGCAAATACCATCATCTTTTAAGTCCGACTAGCCTCTCGCTATATTTAAAATGTTATGTTATGTTGTTCTGGTGCAAATGTCTTTCTTTTTTATAAATTATTAGGTCTCTACCTTCCTTCTAATGCTTTTTCCTGTCTTTGGTTCAAATTTCTGGTGATTGTTTTTTATAGATTTAAAAAACTAAAAGTTGGTAACATTACACTAAATGTTTGTGGGCCAACTTTATGATCTTAGAAACCCCATTTATATATTTGTTTTTGTTTCCTTTTATGCATGGTGGCATTAATGTGGTCAACTTTCTTTTAAATGTGCACTATGGTCATGCAGCAAGAGAGTCATTGGTTTGTAGACAAGTTACAATATTAAAATGCTTCTAATATTTATAATCAAAGTAAAGTGAAGTGAAGTCAAGGGAAGGTAGCCTCAGCTGGAATTAAAAGGTGGTGTTTTATCTATAAAGTAACATAAAACTAATAATTACAGTAACAAGGTTCATGTGATCCACGATCCACTAGGAAGGTGTCTATTTATGCCCTCAGATCTGTTTTCCTAACTCAAGTTTTAAGCCAATGGAACTAGACCTAATGCTTGTAGTCACTGCCTTTGACTGTTTATTTTGTCAACAGAAAGAAGGTGCAATACTCCTATTGCACTAAGTTGTATTGATTTCTCTGCTTCCTTTAAAGATTCTGTGCAGTAAGTCAATGGGTCTTTGCATTCTAATACCACATTTGTTTACTTGCTTGATTTAGTTGACCACTGCAAAGCTGCACAGCAATTAAACAAGTTTGTGATAGATAGATTGAAAATGTTTTTTTTATTTTTATTAATGCCATATAAAGGATTTAAAGAAGACTGACATTCAAACAACGGCTTGTGCCATTTTGTTGTGCTGTCTTAAACATCAGCATTTATGAATTGTATTTGTTCTTTTTTTACAGTGTTATCAAGTTCGTCATCCATTTTTTTCTCCTGTTTTTGAGATCTTTTAATTTAAAGGTGTAACACATGATAGATTTTATATCACTACAGTAAAGGGATTAAGGTTAACTAATAGGATAATAGGATAAACCAACATTCATAATTATGCACTATCTTGGTTTAAAGACTAGGTAAATCCTGGACAGGTCAGATTTAGTTTCTGCTTGGGCAATATAGATCTAGATATAAAAAACTATCTATAATGCTTATTAATACATATTTAATAAAACCTAATTTAGTTTGTTAGGTTCTGTATGATGTTTAGAATGTACTTGTGTAATTCTTGTGTTCTTCTAGTATCAGGTCTGTTGCTATAGCTATTCTAAGACTGCTTTTTGAAGAACTCTTGTATTAAAATGAAATGAATCAATTTAATGGAAAATTTAAAAGTTAATGACTCCTTAGTCATAACTTGCTTTATAGTTTGGATTGATCAAGTCGCAAACTACATTCATAAGATTAGGAGCAAATGGGTTTTAAACTCCCAAAAGTAATTATCAAATATGTTAGGCTTTGTGTTGAAAAGCACTAATTTAACAAGCGATATGATTTACAGCAGGGAGCAAACTAGCTCCCTGTGTTACATTACATACAGTAATGCAACATTATTTCTGGTTCCTACTTCAGAAGCCTGTTTGGTTGGTCATGTACCATGACAGATAGAGAGAGAAATAGGTCAGTCAGCTACAATATGTGTAACAGGTTAAAGAGAGAACAAGGAAAAAAAGGAAAAGAAATTACTAACTGTCACTCTTAGTTACCAAGCAGAGATCAGTGATTTTCTCTCAACGGGTACTTTATTGATTCTATTCAAGAATTTGAACAAGAAGAAGACATGTCCAGCAGAGCTTTACATCTGATCTAATGAGACAAAAAGAGTTGCTTCCTTGTATGGCAATGCTATTCATTAGATGCGTTACACCGTATTATCTCAGCAGAGGTCTGGGGATCTTCAGTCTGGCTCAGGTGAGCAGGATGGGGAGCAGCATCCTAATTCATTAAATAACAGTGCTGTGGATCACCATGAGGGTGTTGTATTTAGCCTGAACCATATTTTTTAGCAACCAACACAAAGGATCTGTACTATAATGAATGCCTTTCACTGGACACAACTCTGCAAATAACCACATGTATATATTATATTTAGAATTTATGTTCAGTTCCATCTGGAGTTGTTCAGGCTGATGGTAGCCAATCCTTTTCTATTTTCATACGTACCATAAAAGAGCACCTCAATATATTACCTTATTTTTCTATGCCCTGTGACATAATCCCCTTTTTTTATTACTGACAATAAAACTTTATTTTCAATTAATCAAACAAGAAAAAAAAAATAGACCTCACTATCTTGCATTTGACCTACAGCCTGTCCTCCAGTTGCATAAAGGTATGGGTTCTGCCCTTTGTATAACTCTTGTCTTTCTATTTTAATCTACAAAACTCTCTCCTGGTTCTATATTATAAATCACAGTAATGAAATACATGGTTAGGCTCTGCCGCTATACTGTTGGTATGCTACATTGCGGTGAATGCTCTTGTGTTTTTGTTTCATTTCCTTTACTTTGAGCCTGTTAAAAACTGTGGATTCAGCAACTACCCATCCTTAGATGAGTTTTAGAAAAAGTAGTTTAAGAGGGGATGATGGATTCAGTTTTTTTTTTTTTCATGACACAGTTTGAGGAATAGGTAATTTATTATAGTTGCCACCTGATCCCCAGAAGTCATTTGTTGGGTCAGATAGTTTACCTTTTGCAGAAATAAGGGTACAGTTGGGAAAGTCCACAATCATAATGCATTTCAGTCAATATGAATCCACATTATTCAGTGGTACTGTAAGCCTAAAAATGAATGTACTTTGTGACCCAGTTTCCTCATCCAGTGTTGTGTAAAAAAACCTTGATTTAAAGCCTAAGAGTGTGGGTAGTTTTTGTGAGGTTTTCTAGCAGAATTGAAACAACACATCAACTATCCTAGATCTAGTTGGTGTAGTGAGTATGTGTCCAGAGCCCTGATGTGCAAAATATATGAATGGTTAGAGTATATAACCAACCGGAATCTTTTAGACTCACCGTCTGTTTCTGTATATACAGTTTCTTATTGGCTTCAATATTAGACTTTATTGCTTCTTAACGCAAATGGAAACAAAACTAATCATATTACAGTAATTTAAGCATCTAGATGTGTGGAGGATGACTTGTTTTACTCCATTTAAACCCTTGCAATATGAACGAATGTTGATTTAATTGGATTTGAACTTGACTTGCTTGTTCAAGTCAAAGGTCTTATATGGGTTATTGAGAAAAATTAAATTAGTGTAAATGACCATGGTGTGGTAAAGTTTAATTCATACATTTTTTTAAATAAAAGTTATCCTGTAGTACATCAATGAAGTATTATTGGACAATTGGATCTCTTTATTGTCAGTCTTATCAGAGGCCTATGAGCTTCTCACGGGTGCCATTGACAAAAGTGTTTCAATCATTAAAAATATGTTGACTATTTTTAAGTTACACAGATGCATGAAATTACAGTACTCTTAACCAAATATATTCCACAATTTATTTATCTTTGTTTTTTTCTATTAAATTTAAGGCAAACACAAACAAAATGTTCAAGGAAGCTTGAGGAGAGACTACGGGTCTCTTTGGTATCTTGTTGCTTCAATGTTTAGAGTTGTTTTATTTGAGAATTTAAAAGACAACAATAAAAAATAGTGACCGAGAAGAAGACCTTAAACATTAACAGCTTTCATGAACATGTTTTTTTTTTTATTGAAGTAGACATTATAATGTGCTTTGAGTCTGTAATAATATGTCATATATGTAGTCTTCCTTCATTGCTTAAATAGAAGGGAACTCTATTTATCTTGTTTTTTGAGGGCCTTTTAGCTCTCACCTGGTCAGGTGATGACGCCTTTTGGATGAGAGGTGAAATCTCCAAGAAATTAGAGATCTAGTCGCCTTCTATTAAAGCAGTTACAATTGTCACTTGGATGATGGAAAAGTAACTCCAACGTATTTATGATTTTTTTCTGTCTCTCTCTTCCTGTTTGTTTTATTTCATGGCTGCGTGTTTTTCTGTAGAGCTAGGTTTGAGGCCTGTGCAGACTTTCTGCAGGAGCACTCAGATGCATAAGCCAACCAGGCCACAATGACCATGAAAGGCCTGTCCAGCAGCCGCAGTCACCACACAGTGACTTGCGACCCGTCTTATGACTCAATGGCTCTGGGGCATGCCGATCGCAGGTCTTACTTCCTCAACCAAGGGGAAGCTCATCCCGCTGAAAATCCCTGCTACACACAACGCAGCGCCTTCCAGACTGAGTGCAGTGCCTATCCTGACCTGACCAGCTGCACTTTCCCGCGCAGACATTACAGCTCCCATGAGCTGAAGCAAGAGTGCGGTGCCTTGGTGCCTTACACTGGGCCGACAGGAAGCTGTAAGGGAAGCGGAGGTAACAACAATCGTACACCATCAAACTTGCTCGAGCAGTTTGAGACCCAAGGTCCGGTGAGACGTGAAGGCTACCACACACTGCAATACAAGCATACAGCATTAGAACACCAACGCAGTGACAGTCCCGGTCGAATTCGCCACCTTGTACATTCTGTGCAGAAGCTTTTCACCAAGTCCCACTCACTAGAGGGGCCCTCAGGGTCTGGAGGAGGTGGGAGTGCAAAGATAAATGGCAGCAAATCCAGCCCGGACGATCCTCCCTCATGCTCTGGAACCCTAAAGCACAGCAAGCGCAGTAAGAGCAAAGATCGCTCCAAGTCAGAACCCAAGATGCGTACAACAACATCAGGGTACTGGAGCTCAGATGACACACTGGACAGAGAGGTGTGTCTCTACCATCACCACCAGGGGGGTGGCGTTGGTTCTATGCCATCAGGAGTCATGACTATTGGACGACACCTGGACAAATCCCAGTCACAATATTTCATGGAATCCTACAACACTATCAGTTCCCAGTCACTCAAGACATCACGCAGCAACAACGACGTCAAGTGCTCTGCATGCTCAGGGAGCAGCAGTGGAGGTCTGCCACTGATGAGTGCCCTCGATGGACAAGTCCAACTTAAGAAGAGCTTGTGGTCCTCTACACTGACAGTAAGCAGAGCCAGGGAGGTGTACCAAAAGGCCTCTGTCAATCTAGATAAAGCTCTCGTCAAAGCCGAGCAGGGACGCACTTGCCATTTCCTACAGGTAGGACTGTTGCATAGCCCCACCTCTTGCATGTCATACTTCATATATCATCAGGGGCCAGCTGCCACTCCATGCATTGTTTTCCCCCGCATGAATATGCAATTTTTTGCGCATGCCTGTCTGTATGAGTCAAATGATTGGTTCATGGTTTCAAACCTCTATCATTGTGTTTTGTTGTTCTCCTTTGTATATTCATAAACATTCTTGAAAAACCATTCCATGTAATCCTTTTTTGTCTGTGTGCATTTAATTTTTATGTGTAAGTTTTTTTATCCTGTGACATTCCTTTGGATTAGGTATTTACTGTTCCTTTTGTAGAACAATTATCCAGTTATCTTCCATTGTGTATTAGTATACACTCAAATGGTACCTCAAAATCTAATTTTATACAGCGCAGTGAAGATTTAGAGTGCAAGTGTAATCTGTTTTGAGTGGCACACTTTCACTTCAAGCTACATTTATTATGCTGTCAAGATCATGCCTGGTCTGGTCAAAACAGCAGTCATGAGATTGCATGTTTCAGTCAGTGTGGTGCCGCTGTAAACTCAGGGAGAGCAACAGTTGAACAGACAGAAGCTTAAAGAAAACTGCCCCGGTCCCAAAGCTCAGGGGTCACACAACAACACAGACACATGCATACTGACATTGCAACGTTGCTGGGTCACGCACGTTTGTTTTGTTTTGTTTTTTTCTTTGGGGGGGGTGGAATGAGTTGTCCTGTTATCAAGTGATTTACAAAACTATTGATACCCCTAAATTCGTTTTAATTGGATTTAGTTTAATCCTGTTTTAGTACAAGGAAAAATAGTGAATTAAAACTGATTATTTGTCTTAAATAAAATAAATAAATAAAATGTTGTGTGTATTTGTATTCAGAGCCCATGAGTCAATACTTTGTGGACACAGTTTACTACAACAGCTGCTACTTTTTTTAGGTATGTCTCTACCAGCTTTGTGCATCTAAAAACAGATTTATTTTTCCTATTTCTCTTGCAGAGTAGTGCAACCTTAATCAGATTAGTGCAGGGATTTCCATCACGTTTATTTGAAAAGTTTTTGTGCTTAAGCCACCCGTATTACTAGCAACGACCCTGATTATACTTCCTTTTCACTGCCCTGCTCTTCTTTGTTTTCGTCCATTACTTGAGTAATTATTATTTTTTTCTTAGATACTGCATTTTCTGGAGTAGATTAAAATATATATTTAAAAAACAATATTTATGACTTTTAGAAAATGTCAGATAGTGTCAAAGTGTATGGTTTAGGGCTGTGTGTGTACACTACAAAAAAAAAGAATAAATAAACACCAGAAAGGAAAAGCCGTAGTTAAAAGGACAGAGTAGACAAAAGCAAAAGGCAGATTGTGTTATGTCTGGCCCTGCATTGTAACATCCTAAAAAGCCAACTAAGCCATTCGAGGAGGGATGTTGTCACCACAAGGAGTCAACAATTCCTTCAGACACAAAAATCTTTTTTTGTCTTCAAAGTGAATCTTAGTATGAACATTAAATGTTCACAGAAGGTGTTTTTGTACAAAAGTAACATTCTTAAGACTCATTTTTGTAAGAAAACATGTATGAAACATTTTGCAAGTCCCATATTTTGAAAAGAGAATGTAAAACAAAACAAAAATAAATAAATAAATGAAAATAAGCATGATCTTATTCCATGAACCGCCAGACCTGTTCTGTACTAGACTGTAGTTGCCCATGACATTAAGGTCAGCTCTGTTTCCTAGTTACACTGTTGTCCATTCAATGATTCCCCCTGCACTTTTCTCCTCATTCTGTATCTCATTTCTTTCACATCAGAGCTGGTCCCCTAAAAGCCACTCACATTGGAAGTGCAGTGGTTGTGTCGAACAAAACCCCCTTTGTTTTTCCCCTCCTCTCTCCATCTCTGCTGTCTTTGACTCACTCTCTTACATTATGCTGGCTAGGAGATAGCCTTTCTTTTTATTTTTTTATACCTTCATTAGGGAGTGTGAAAAGCCAGTAGAGCAGGCAGAGGCCAGGGTTTACAGCGGTATTTAGTCAAAACGATAAATTTTTCCATGTTTGATATTCAGCTAGCATCCTGGAACAGACAAGAGAAGGCCATCATTATTGTGAGGTTATTGGTAGGATCAAGGCCGTTCGTCTTGGGAAAGTGATTTTTAAATCCTTTGCGTATCTTCTTGTGGGAAGGATGCTTTTTTGGTTGTTTGTTTTTTATTTATTTAAAAATCTCAACCTGTGTCTCCAGGTACCTCAGGATGACTGGAGCGGGTTCTCTCCACTGGGAAAGGATGACGAGATCCCTTGCCGGCGAATGCGCAGTGGCAGTTACATCAAGGCCATGGCAGAGGAGGATAGTGGTGATTCTGATTGCAGCCCTAAACCCTCACCCAAGGTCCAGGCACGGCGAGCCAGCTACCTGAAGGCCACGCAACCTTCTCTTACTGAAATGACCACGCTAAAGTGAGTGCATGCCAACAAATGTTTTTTTCATTTTTTGGGAGTATATTTTTGTTTTAGGTCAAAAATATTTTTAAATATTAATTTTCCTGGGTTTAGGATGAAGCCATCAGTTTATGACTGTCAAGTAAAGCTGAACACATACTACAGTATTTTTACCTTGCTTAATTTGTTTTTGTGTGTGTCATTTGTCAAAGAGTTTAATACGGTCTGTCTTCTTTGGCAGATTATACTCTCTTGGAGGTAGAGGTTAATAACTCACTGTATGTTTTTTATATCATATTGATTCTCAAAAGGGACAAATGAATTATTTTCTGAAATCATAAACAAAAACATGAATATGTTTTGTTGTTTGACGCGTTTACAAACCCACCTGTGACTGTAGCATCTGATCTGCACTCTTAATAGGGCTTAAAGTATATTTGCCAAGTTCTTTACAGAGAAAGTATAAAACTTCAGTGGTTTAATCCATCAGCATAAAATCCATTACCAATGTTGTGCCCAAACAAAATAGAGAAAACAAAAAATTCTACCAACTCGACTATAAAAACTTAGAATGAATCAATAAAACTTCTCTTGCTTTCTCGATATTTGCCTTTTGCTTAATGGTGAGAAGAAAATGTTGTAAAAACAAACCACCTGGCTAGACAAGTGTCTTGTCCAAGGATACAACTGAGATAAATGAAGTTAGGACTCAAACGGCAGCCCACAGGGAGACATACCAACATTATGAAACTCACATTACCAGGATTACAGGAATAATGTCCCAACCAGAAATTAAGAACCTCATCTAGGGTTTTATCTTTAGTAAAATTACTCCAGTAGCATTGTTATAGGTCTAAAAAGTCTCTTAGACAGCTGCAGAAGATTCAGAACGTTGCTGCTTGCATTCTCACTAGCCCTGAAAATTAATATAGAAAACATCACGCCAATTTCAAAGTCGCGACACTAGCTCTGTTAAGCAAATCCTGCAGATTAATAATGAAGAATTTTCAAATTTTGTGTAGCGTTGTAAAATGTATTTTAATTTGCAGGAAATTTCATTAAGTGAAACTAAATTCCAAGAAACGGCAGAAAAGGACCATGGCAACGAAATTACTTTATGGTTTTTTATTTTTTATTATACCTACTTAATCCTAAATTAAGACAATATAAGAGTTTTTAGGGGTAACACTGTTCATTTAATTTTAATGTATAATTTTGAAGAAATGCATGCACATCTAGTAATATGCATTTGTCAAATGGTACAGTGTGTAATATCCATAGATTTGAGAGAGAAAGAAAGAAAAGAAGAGAAAAAGAGTAACCAGTTAGTTCTTTCATCATCATTTCTTGTGTTTCATTTCTGTAATAACACCTTAATGACAATCTGATGTAATTCAGTGTTTATGGCCCTTTTCATGTCTGATAAGATTTCAGTTTTGCCTTTTTAAATAAAACCTTGAACAGACCCAAGTCATGTTTCCAAACAGATCCCCCTGTGTGTACAGAAATCTCCCTGATTACCACCTTGCACAAAAGTGTTTTTCAGTCTTTTTTTCTTTCTCAAAGCAGTTCCTTATTGAGATGTGGGACTAAAAGCTGAGCATTATTAATGGGTATCATGTAAGGATATTGTTATGTAAGGTGTCTCCTTCTCAGTGTGCTTTTATTCCCAACAGCTTGAATTCATAAATGTTTTCAGCAGTAAGTCCATCAAGGACATGTATCCTTTGACCAAGTGTTGAACTGCAAATAACTTAAACCCTATAACTTTTAGCGCCACCTTATGTATTTTATTACAGTAAACCAAATGACTGTTTAGAAATCAGTCAGTTATATGGTCTATCAAAAGTTAGTCGGAGTGGTGCAGCACGTCCTATCGGGGTAGAGCGGGCACCATATATATGAAACCCGTTGATCCTTAATGGTCGATTCCGGACCTATGTCCCAATTTGTCTTATTGGAGGTATTCTTGATTCCACATATATATTTTTTTTAAATAGAGTAACACCAGTGAATAGTCCTGTTAAAAGGTAACTAAAGTAAATAATTGGCTTGATTGGCTGTTTCGCAAACATCACACAGTAGAGTGTCAAGAAACAATGGACCTAGATAAATGTAGATTCCCAAGCATCATTTTCTCCTAGAAATGTTAGATATGCTCTGTAAAAACCATGAATATGTGAGTTATCTAAAGATAAAATTGATTAATTTTTGAATACTGAAGCACTGTATCACCATACGCCCGTTTTTTCATGTTACTGCAGACATACATGAGTACACTTCCCTAGTGACTAACAGCAGCTGAATATAAATGTCGCATTCCAACGTAGAAAGAATACAGCTAATGATATTTTAAGTTTATTCTACAGCAATAAACAAATCAAATTCGTAGGAATATTTTAATGGATTTTTTAAAATCCTTGATACTGAATCATTGTCCTTCACCAAATGGAGGTGTTTCACTTTATACTGCTTATAAACAGAGAGAGAGATGAGGACACAATTCTTACTTTGAAGCATGGGGCTGTGACTGATTAGCTGTGTAATACTTGGAGATGAGAAAAAACAAGTGTATGCTCAGTCATTGTTACTGGTTGCACAAACACTAGCATGCAAAGACACACAGTCTTATATAAGAACATGTGGCACAGCTTGGGGCCCCGCTAATGACTTGAGCAGAGTGCCGGGAATGCCATCATCATTTGATACAATCCAGCGAAACAAACCCTCAAACTGTAGTGCTGCATGTTGGAGATAGGGAATGAGTTGAGAGCCACTGACAACTTGTTTTCATACTGCGTCTTTGTGAGCTGGCTGAGGTCTGTTCCAACCTGCAATGATTGAATAATCAGCTTTTTTTGTCCATATGTTTCAAATGGCAATCTGTGACCAATTTGCCCTAATTGTGCCTTGAATTGCTCTCAAAAAGTTAGTCAATGTGTTTTTTCTCATCTGTTACTAAAATGTTTTTTTTCTCCCTTCAAAATTACATGATTTGAATAGACTGCTTTAGTTACCCTTTAATTTATCAGCTCTGAAAAACATGTAAATGCCAATTGCTCTATGGGGACACACTTTGGAAAACACTGACCAGCCATTATCAAGCGTTTATAAGTTAGATCTCACTTTTAAAATGTCAAAGCTAAGTTCATTCGTTTCATAACTACTCTTAGTCTGGGAAAAATATGTGCAGAACAAAGACATCAGTAGGTTTTAGTTTTTGACTTTATTCCTCTGTGCATCAGTTACACCCACATGTGGAATTCAACTTTTTGTTATGAATGATTCACATGGTTTGTGGTTTGAAATAAAAAGTGTGTAAAATTTGTATCTGTTGAAAGATATCTAATGACTCTTGAGTTCAGAGGAATACAGTGGGACCAGTCGTTGAGAGACACAGTCAGCGCAGGAGTGCCAACATGTACTGTTCCTTTAAGTCAGATTTCTGCAGATTGTTACACAATCAACACACTTTTAATGATATAATATGTTTTTGTACATAGATTTAATATATTAATAGGAACATTTTCAATATACTGCATTCCTGTCATTCAACATACTTAATAATATTTACTTTATAAGAATGTTATGTCGAACATAGCACACTACAGTACAGATTATCAGGAAACACTGCAAATAATACAATACACCGAATGTACCGCTACTTTTTAGGGGATTTCTTATATTATCAATCAAAGTTGATGGAAATGTACAGTATATAAATGTATAATAAATAATATGTATATTACATATATCACTAGAATATTTTTCAGTCTCTCCATTTCTGTAATGTTGAAAATCCAGAAATATCTCTCCTCTTTACTGTTTTATATTGCTGATTTATGCTGTTCTCTCATTTTAAACTTTCTCAGCTTTTCTCTTCTATTGCGCATTACTTCTTACTGATATCTAAAGCATATTTTCTATAATGTAAATAATATAGTTTCATAAAGTCAGCAGTAACCATATTTAGTAATTTTTCTGAACCTGCAAAGTACCGTACTTTAAGGTCGTATTACAAATATTACTGAATTTGAAAAGAATGATAAACTAATAAGCAAATTGATTGTTTGACACACTTGAAAGCCACAATGATGACTGAGCTTTATGGACATTTAGCATCCTTATTCCTGTCTTAATAGTTTGTACTTTCAGTTCACCTTTATTCTCCAGTGTTCCATCCAAGGATGACTAATCTAGTTTGCTTTGCTGTGGCAACCAGGCTCTATTTTAAGGAAGGAATGCATAATTGAAAAGATTTGACCTGGAGGCAAAGAGCAGACGCTGTTCAGCATATTTCCATGTGATGTCCCTAAATGCTTGGACGTTAAAATGGGAGCCAAAAGGAGAGAAAAGCAATGATTACTTTGTCTAAATGCTACTCGGCAGAATAAAAAATCAAATAGATAAACTTTGCTAAAATCCTGCGATATCTTGCAAAAATAGTTAGCAGGGCTGGATCATTATGTACTGTACAGTTGAATTGCCATACAATACTCTCATTAACAAAAAAAATTATAACATTAAACTCCATGTCCAAAGCCCTGTATTTAGGGCCTTGCCAATAAAATGGGTTTCTGAGAAACAGAATAAGATGAAAAAGTGCATTTTTAAACAAAAAGTCCTCATAAAATACAATTAAACAAAATGGTATTTTTGCCAACCACTAACCCAATCTTGCAAAAGAAATGATAATGGCCATAAATGTTATAATTGTGTCTATTTAAGTGCTTTTATGTCATTGGCTCAAATAAGTAACTTTTTCAGTAAATAATTCACCAAAATGCTTCTCACAATTACGCCCTGCATTAGACTGAAAATCCCACTTTACTGTCCACGTTCAATCAGTGTGTCTCAAACTCCATAGGTAACTGATAGTTCTCCCTCATAGAATATTTTACCCATTCCATATTTGTAAAAACAGTTAAAGATTTTATAATCTGTTATTGAGTTATATCAGGTGTTTTGAGCAAGTTACTTTCAGCCGCAGCTAGTTGTCACAATAAATAATGCAGGTTTAATAATTAATTTGCTATGGTGCCGCTTTAATCGGTTTCATTTATGTTCTTTAAGACATTACAATATTATCCAAAAATGACTACATCTTTCTGTTTTAGGGGCTCAATTTTAAAATTACTGGTGTGCAATTGAAAATAGTGTAAACGCTCATTAGAATTTTGTTATGTTTCATACTTTCAAGATTTATAGGCCGTGTCTTAAAATATGGTATATGCCTTCAAGGTTATGTGGCGATCTGTTTTCCTTCTCTTGCTGCAGGATTTCCACCCAGCACTCGCCCAAGCTGCAGATCCGAAGTCACAGCTACCTCCGGGCGGTGAGCGAGGTTTCCATCAACAGGAGCCTGGACAGCTTGGACCCAGCAGGGTTGCTGGCCTCGCCTAAATTCCGCTCCCGCAACGAGAGCTACATGAGAGCCATGAGCACCATCAGTCAGGTGAGTGGATATCTGGAGGTCCAAACCTTTGGCTCATACACCATGTAAGATTTTGCTGTAGGAAGAATTGCTCTGTGTATTTAGTCTAATGCTCCAACCATAATATTGGAATGACGGAAAGTATAAAAAAGTATAAAAATCAGATAAACCAGTATAACACATCATTACAATCTTTCCACACCTCGAACACTGTAGCTATTGTTAGCTTTACTTTTATCATTTGCTGTTTAACACCTAAAATTGCAGAACCTAATCGTGTTTTGAGGTAGCTTCGTTGTGTTTTAGACTGTTGTTTTAAGAATAGTAGTTTTGATTGCGGGGGTTAACTGCAGAGATGTGTAGATCCAGACAATCTCAAGCAAAGAAAAAATATTTTAAAATTTTTTTTTCTCAATACTCTTGTCTGTATTATAATACCACAAACATTTGCGTTAAACCTTTAGGCGTATATCACCCCTAACTACTTTAGGACTTTACTTTTTGTAGTTGATGGATAGTGTAGTGCAAAAGTCGTCAGTCAGTTATTGTTTAATAAAATGTGATCCCAAATTGTAAAAGTGAAGCTTTAAAGGCCAAAATGCTAGATGTCAAAAACATTACTGCTGTACACAACCCTAGAAATATAATCTACAAAGTGAGACATGATGATGTCAGTGGCATGCTGTGGTTATGCTTTTCTTAAGAAGGTTTCAGGAAACTAGTGAGAGTTGATGGGGAAATATGAGGAAAAGAAACTTGACAGAGGCAGAGAAAGACTTCAAACGGAGTGGAGGTTCACCTTCCAGCTGTTGGATACTTTGTATTCTCAACCAACTTCATGTAATACATGTTCCCAAAGTTCACACTAAATTCATAAAGCATCTCTTTATGGCATCTTTTAATTTACTGCAGAAACTTTGACATTGCAGGGATTATTTTCTCTTAAAACATTTGAAAACTTTGTGAAAAACTTCACTTTCGGCCTATTACTGTTCATGCTCCTGCTTTTTATAAAAGCCCCATTATTTAGCTTTAAAGCTTTTAATTGATTGTATGTTGTTGTTTTTTTTTTTTTTTTTTTTTTTTTTTTTTGG
>JAVLVB010000491.1:1276870-1296678 GCA_032876305.1 Orestias chungarensis | reverse complement strand
CCACAACATATCTTCTTATTATTGGAAAAGAAAGTAAAAAATGATGCATTACTTTGCGCGGATATGTTACAAAAAATCCCAATAAAGTACATTATAGTGTGTTGCTGCAGATCCAAAATATGAATAAAAGAACAAACAGGTCTGTATTTAACATTCTCTAAATAAAAGAGACTTGTCTGGCTAAAATCAGTGGAATAGCACAGAATCAAATATCATTCAGCTCCAAAATATGTTTCCCTAACTTGTGATTGTTGTAATTTTTCTTTCACCTCCTAAATATCACCTTTTAATGTTTCACTTATCCAGTGTTTTAAGTCATGCTCTAATTCAGATTTTTTTTGTCGTTGCAGGTGAGCGAGGTGGAGGTAAACGGGAAGATAGAGGCAGTTTGTGAGTCGGTGTTTAGCGAGATGGAGTCGCAGGCGGTGGACGCCCTGGACCTCCCCATGTCCGGCTGCTTTCGAATGCGGAGCCACAGCTACGTGCGTGCCATAGAGAAGGGCTGCTCGCAGGAGGAGCAAGAGGGCGCCGTTGCGCTGAGCGAGAATAGGACAGACTCCCCACCACGAACCGCCACCACCGTCCGAACCATTCAGAGCAGCACAGGTTGGAGTACCATCCCTTTTTCTCATGGTGGCTCATCTGGGTATATCTGTTCAACAAAATATGTATTCTCTAGACCATCATATAATCTCTTGCATGGAGAAAAAACTGTGCGGGTTCTAAATTATGGAGCTTGTGAGTAAAATTACCCAAAAAATAAGAATGTCCTGGTCACAGCAAGGAAAGAGCTTTGATAAAGATTTGATTTCACCTGTTTGATCTTACAAAGAGCGTGACCAATCTGCTGACCACAGAGGAGTCACACTTTGCAAAAACATCCTTTGAATTGTAATCCTCCTGACCCAGTTTCCTGCTTGGATGTAATTAGCTGAATCCAGAACTGCCTTTTTCCCACACAGCCAGCTTATCTAACCTCCAAAGCTTGCGGACTACTGAATCTTATTATAGTTCCCTTGTGTGCTCATGATTCTGGAGAGCACGACTTTTCCGTATCTCTGTATGCAGTATTAAAGCTTAATAACGCTGGCATTCAACACAGAGTACCTCCATGTTTCAGGCTGCAAAATCCAAGCCTCTTCCAGTTCCATTGCATGCGTTGAGTGACTGTCGCCTGATGCAGCTTGGCTCTCCGTTCTGGTCCTCTTTAATTATGCCAATTAGGTGAGAACCTTTCCCCCAAATGAAGCTGACAGGTACAGCAATTGGCTAGTTAAAACCAATAACTGCAAACTGGAACAATAGTGACAACAAATACATTTTTGAGCTTGAAAAAAAAAAGTTATTACAGTTTGACATCTCTTCAGTTAAATCCTCTCAGGTTTTTATATGTAAGCTCTTTAGTGTTCTTCTATTAATTATGTGGTTCATTATTGCTATACTGTGTCTTGGTTAAGCTCACATCAGCCTTGAAGCTTTCTACGTATTGCCATGTTCCAGTCACACAGTTCGGTGTATTTCATTAACATTTTATGTGATAAATGAACACCAAGCGGCACTTAACTAAGAGAAAGGAGAATGATGCATGGTTTTTGAAGTCTTTAATAAATAAAAATATGACTGCAAGTCTTTCCATTGTTTTCCTCTACATACTTTGCCCAGTATTTTATGCATGGCTCATTTGATTGAGAATAACTGCCACAGGGTCTAAAATAAATTCAAGTTTAAGATGTAACTTCATCTTTTAAGACTTGGATGAAGTTCTTAAATGGTTAAACAAGAAAAAAAAAATTTTCTCTTTTAATTTGAACATAAAATGGCTATATAGACAGTAAACAGAAACTAAAAACAACGGCAGCCAAATGTCCTCTGTGAAGTTATCAAAACTCCCGCAGGACTAACCCAAAATAATTGTACAATCAATGATTTAATCTTCACTATTAAACCTGCGTGACAAAAAATACTATGATTTTATCACTTAATTATCAGACAATTTAAAAAAACTACTTTATAAAATTTGTTTCAGATAAGACACTAATGTTCATCACATTGGGATCAAAAATAGTGAGATTGAGAAACAATAAAATGAAAAATATGGACTGAGACATGACTTTACTAAGCACTTACATCAGAAGTTTACAGGTTGGTCGACATGTTAATAGTTCTCAGCTTACTAGAGCAAATTCTTTAACATGTTTGCTGGACAACAAACATGTCTCTCACCCAAGGGGTGATTGTTTAGAGCTCCTCCAGAGTTCAGATGGCACTGCTTCTCCGATTAAGATATTTTTACTCTGTCAGTTTAAATAAATGACTGTTTGCTATCATTCTATACTTCTTTCCAACAATATAACCCAAGTCTGCGTAAAACTTCACTACAGTTCTGTCCCTGACCTGCATTGTGTGTTTATTCTGTCTGGTTCGTTGAATAAAATTGCAACATTTAGCTCTGTGGAGCCGTACATTACATTAACTACAATATGGATTTCACACATATATAGGAGTCAAAGAAAGCTAGCACATGTGCAATGTCCACACATTCTGGAAAGATTAGCTCAGACTTTATCCTTTGCATTAAAACAGCCACCAAAAACAGTTAATAGTCAGAGTGCCAAGATCCATACCAATGCGTATTTACACTAAATGAGTCCTGTCTTCTTTTTTTAACACTAAATGTAGACATATTTCCCAAAAATCATTTTTATTTTCTAACAGATTTTTTTGTTTTTATTTTAAAAGTCTACATCAAGATGAATGTGAAACCGACAACAATTTTTTTGTTTTGTACACAAAAAAAGCTGATTTTGATTTTTGCTTTATTCTCACTAATGTTCTCTAGAATACCTCAGAGGCCTTCACAAAACATATAAAGTTGAAGCCATATGAATTTGGACATATGTGAACCATCATTCCTAATTAAATTACTTCTAAAGACAATTTATTATATGTTGTGGAATTAAATTGGGGTTTATTAAAGTTAAGGGGACGGAAGACAAAAATCTGCCACCCATTTAAGATTTTTGTCAGGAGAAACTTACTAATACTATGTGTCGATCTGTTTCTATTTCACAATTATGGTCTATTTTGTGTTGGTCCGTCAACATATCTTCTTAACTAAACACACTGAAGTTTGTGGCTGTGACGTTAAAAGCGCAAAACTGTCAGTGGAATGAATACCTTATAAAAGCCATTCTATATAACAGACAGCACAGGTTAACGTTAACTTTGCAATTAAAGATAATGGATAATTCAGCTGATTGTCCGGTTGGGTAGCTGCAGGTATTGATCTATTGAAGACTGAAATGAAGACATAGACGTTTGCAGTTCCTTCCCAGGAGGAAGAGGGATTTAATGAAAGCCATCTATCAGGGGAGAAGTTGTAAGAAACAAAACTCAGTTTTCAACCTGCACAGCTACTGCACCAATAATATATCACAGAGAATCCCTCTTTTTTTTTCCGTCTTTTACTATTTATTACCCTGCACAGAAATATTTTCTCATTTGTAATATGAAGACAACACCTTTAAATGTCAGCAAAAAAGTGCTCGTATCACCCATAATGACTGGAGATGCGAGCATCTAAGTGGGCATCTGTTTTCAGAACCTCGGTTTCCCACAAGACATAAGGTTACTTAGCCATTTGGTCAGGGGTGATACACCATCACTCCTGATCGGTTTTCAGAGTTGTATGTCATTTGTTCCAGACTTCTTGTGACCTTTCAATGAAAATGGGCCACGTAATCCGCTGCAAACAAGCAGATGATGCGGGAAGGTTAGTTTGATGATGTAAAGAGCTGCTTGGTGTGGCTTTTGCAGAGATGAGGGACTCTTTCATAATACTGTCATAGTTGCAAACCTAGGTTGTTCTTTACTTTCTGAGGTTTTCACCACTGAGTCATCAGTCAATGTAATTAATTAGGTACTGATTTTTATTCTGGTCCAGTGGGAAAGCAGTGACTGGAGAGGTAGAACAGCTCACCGTGACCACATTTCTCTTTCTCGCTCCACATTTGGAACATAGGTACATGTCCAGAAGTTAACATCATATCGAAGGACGCATTACAATAATTATTTGCTAATACAGATGAAAAAGCAAGCCCCATCCCCCTCATTCTCATATCTTTTAATATTTTGTAACCTCTATTTGCATAATGTATAATTGAAAGTGTGGTTGCATGAAAAATAACAGTTTAAATCTTAGTCATATGTCCCTTAATGTTTGGTTTTCGCCTTTTAGATATTTTTGTTATGAATTAATATTTTTAGATTGCTAATTTGTGACTGAAGAAACACTGCCAGGCATTTCAAAAATAAATATATATATTTTCTAATCCATTACTTTTGGCACCACAAATGAAGGAAGGGTGATGGACGAATGAATAGATAAATAAAATTACACTGACATACTTCAAATTTAATAATTCTTTAAATCATTTTTTGTATTTATTTTTGGTTGGAAAACAATCACACAATTATTGGCAACAGTTTTTACATGAATAAAGCCCAACTTCTTCCTTTAACCTCCTCAAATTCCCAGCCGTTTTTTACATATCTTTATGAATGATTATATATATATTGATAATGACTATTTACATTAATTTCTCTGCCTGTCTTCTGTTGCATGTTGTTAAATGGATGGCATGTAGAGTCATTTTCCACAAAGAAAAACCCATTCACAGCTTTTTTAGTTATTTATTGCTGTTGTTCCACACTGCAGAAGACGCGTGCATGCAGTCATTTGTACAAAATCCACACGTGGGAACACATAGGGAGTGACACTGGGTTTCACAGGAAATCAGCTGGGGGCCCCCAAAGTGAGAAGTGAAGATGTTGTTGTGTTAAACATTGCATGATGTTTCTGAGGGCTATTTTCATGCACCAGTTCCACAAAAACAGCCCACACCAGTGGCTCCTGCTCTTGTTTGTCCCGGTGGTAAACCACCAAAATATCACACCAAACGCACTCTTGCACTCTGAGAACTGTGAGAAACCCATCAGCTTCCTTTCCGTTTCACCGCTGCGCTTCTCCTGCCCATTATTATTGATGATCTTTTAAATCCAGAGGAAAAGAACCGAACCTTTGATCTCCTCTCTTTGAATGTGAAGTGGCTGCCTCTCTCTCTCCCTCTCTTTCTTTGCCTCTCTGCCCACTCAAGCTGGCACACACAGCATCGCACTCGTGTTACCCTCGCAATCACTCACGTGTTTGCTAACGGCGGCCCCGGACAGACACGTTTGGCTGAGGCATCTGCTCCATCAGATTGGTTTAACAGAATCTGCAGCAGATCCTCTTTATAAAGCTCTGGACAATCCATAGTAATCAGTTAACATGAGGATTTTGTCGCCGCTAAGCTGTGGCTCCTCCACCTTGCCTCAGTTAACTTATTAATGACCTTTTCACCCTGCTATGTCTCTCACCTCCTTTGCCTCTTTTCACAACTTTCAAATCCCCCTCCTTTTCTCTATAGCAGGAGCTTTCGGTAAGAATACGTTTAATTAAAAACATCCCACACACATTCTAAAGGAAACCTGTCACACTTAACCATTTCTTTCACTGGCCACCCTTTTGATAACCCAATCAACATTTTTTAATGCATCTCTTCTTTAGAAGTGGTAATAGATTGACTAAAATGCGAGGCTTTCTCCCCACCTACCCTCTAATAAACGATTCGGGATGGTGTTTAATGGCTGTGAATTTTCTTCAGCTCCAAAGAGAGGCACTGAATAAAGCGCTCCCTAAGGTGTTCGGCATTTGAGGAATACTCACAGTTTAAATTGCTGAGTGCCTTTTCAAACACTCTTTCAAACACTGGAATATAACCTCTAAATTTAGTGTTTAACACTCAGGTGGATACATGCTTTTATCGGTGTGCGTGGCTATGTTGGATTTGGAGCAGCTAAACACAGGCAGATTAAGCTGTTTTGTTAAAGCGCCGCAGATTCTTGGGAGAAAATATGATGCATGAAATATTAAGGCTTAAAAACATGACAATTGAAAGATGAAAATATGAAATTATTTTATGTTTAAAAATGTTACTACTTTTTTCAGGCTAAATAAACGCTAAATTATTTTAATGGCTTTGGAGATGCTGTTTTGCTTCATTGTAGAGAAAAAATAGACACTTTTCTGTATACATTTACCCCATTAAATTGATTAATTCAAATTAATAAAGGTTGGATCTTCTAAGTGTATCTACAGAAAATAATAAGGAAGACACACATTGTATCAGTTAGTTCAAAAACATTAATTGCACTCAGTTTAAACTGCAACATTAACCTTATAAGCATGGCCTTAATGTTTCCCTTCTGGTTCCACTATTCTGTAATAGCAGGTGCTTTTGAGTATATGCTGCTCTATTTTGCAGTGGAGTAACACGACCTAAAAGCGAAGATCTGTACAACACTGCCCCCAGGGGCTCAGTTTAACACAGCACTCCACCTCTGCCCTTTCTTCTCCTGAAGCTGGGTGAGTGGGTGGATTGAGAAACTACCAGACAGCTTGACCCAATTAAGAACAATCACCGCCATCACTGGCTCCTTTCAGTGAGTTCTGGTCTGAAAATAGAGCCCGGGAGAAAAAATATCATCAGATTTCCCACAGTGCTAAATATAGGCAGCGGAGATACAAAGTGCCTGGTCTGAATAGATCAACATCAAGCCAACCATTCGAGCAGAACCCCCAGCCCCCCCACGCCAGCACAAGCCCACGCAAACATCCAGGACAAAGGGCAGAACTTGCTGGTCATGTATCCATAAAAGCAAAAGAAAAGGCCACTCTCAGGTTTTCCTTTTGATTTATGTTGTTCGTGAAGGTTTCCTAGCACATTTAGTTGAATTAGGAATTTCAGGCGAAAAATCCGTGTTGGAGGTTTAGGTTTAATTAAAACGACATGTATTGTCAAAACTGACCCCTGACCACTGTAAAATATAAAGTACTTGAAAGGTTTCTTTTTATTTGCTTTTGTTAATTTAAAAAACACTTAAGACACAGTTCGGGCATAATAACTCTGACATTTAAAATTTTGGCTCTTTTAGTGGTTTCTGACATTTTTTTGGTACAGATGAGGCGATCTGTCATGGGATTTTTTTTATACTGAGAATTTGTCAATTCATACCCACTTAAGGGATATTTCAGACCTTCTGAAGCTTGTTCTATTATGTGAATCATATTTCACTAATTTTGGGAGTCACTTTGCCCCTTTGACAATTTCAACCTCCATTTCCTAGATTTACCTTTGTGCTTACAGGGTTGTAAAAAAGTATTTTTCCCCCTTAGAAATTTCTTACCAACATGAACCCTAACACTATATTAAAACTAATTCACTGATACATCTAATAATTGGTTTTGTCACCTTTGGCGACAACTGCTATCATGCATTTGTGATAACTGGTAGTGAGTCCCACTCTTCTTTGCTGAATTGTTTTATTTCATTCAAATTGGAGAATTTTTAAACAGGTCTAGTTTCTCCAGGTTTAGGACAAAGAGTCTCAACCAGATCCCAGTAAGGACATTGAGCTTAGTTTTAAGGTTACAAACTAATGACTGGAAATTCTTCTTTGGTATTTTTAGCTTATAGAAAAAAAATCCTGGTTTTATCACTTTAAGGTGTGCCCAGTTCCTGAATCGGGCAACCAGTCCCACACTATTGCATCACTAGCACAATTTTGTATCTTCAATCTGATGTTCCTTTACTGAATTACAGCATTTTTTAACACATTTTTTGTAACCTGTTTGTTTGAAAACTGCACTTTAGATGTATTATAATGTTTGTTTAATACCAAAAATTTATTTAAAGCCGTTAAACATTAAAGTGTCATAAAGTTGCAAAAAAAGAATAAATCTATAAGAGTGACTAACACTTACAAATGTTAACAAAATATTACCAAGTATTTATGCAATCCATCTTGCTTAGGTCACTTATCAGTAGCCTTTTAGCAAACACTATTACATGACAGAAGATAAGCTAATTTCCTAGGCCAAGAACGAAAATGTATTCAAACACAAATTACATAAAATAAATCGATAAAGAAATAAAAGACGACATTATTTTGTGATACAAGCTCCACTAACACTATAAAAGTTAATACAGAAATTAAAACGAAAAAAGACTTTATTATATTTCTAAATTTAGGTAAATAGTGTAATCTCCAACAGGCATGGACATTTGAGAAGTCAGTGGGCCCTACGGGGGAAGGTTAGGGCGATGACCTTAAGCGAGACTGTCATACACCCTGAATAAGTTCGTGTCATATAGTAGAGAGATGTGGGGGTTTCCACTGACACAAGACCCACTGCTGTCAGAGAGAAAAGGGGGACTGACAATCTTATCTTCTGTGAGCTGAACAGAGAGCTAAAGCACTTTCATGGCGTTAATTCAGTGTTTGTACAACATGCTCCTCAGCATGTGGTACTTCTGGATCCGGCTCTGTGAGTAAACCTCTACTTCTGTTCTGTTTGACTCTGATGGTGTCACAACTGCAGATTGAAAAAATACGTAACAGAGACATTCGTGGGAAATCAGGAAGTGGTCGTTTCAGAATAAAAGCTTACTTTTATCACAAGTTTGGACAACAGTAAAAACACAGCAAGAATGAATGGATTACTTAAAGTCTAAACCTAAAATACAGAATAGGTAGCCTAAAATGTTTGCACTGATCATGTACCCACAAATATGAACTACTACGTCTAGTTTGGATTTTTTTTTGGGATTTATAGAATCCATAATAAAGCGAGGTTTGTGATCTCAAAATGTTTTAAAGTTCAAGTGTTAAAAAAACAAACATTTAAAAGACTGTGTAAGTGGACAGTGGTTGTAGCTGTAACATCTTCATAAACTTCCTTTTAGATTAGTTAGATTAGCGAGCACAGCTAGAAAGTGCTGAATGTTAATCCTCTTCCAGGTCTCTCTCTGGTTTAATTTAGCACATTTCAGGCATGGGCAGGCTGGCAGGTGACGGAAAAAGGCGTGCTGGTAATGTATCACAACATGTGCTTCTGCATGGTCTAGATATTTAGGTCACACTAAAGTCCCCTCTGGAATTTCGCTTGACCAAGTTTTATCTTAGAGCTTCGTGTAGCTTAGAGAAGAAAAATACCGCAACACCCGACTGCTTCTGCTGGTCCGAAGCTTGCAAGGGTTGATGGGGGACCTTTGACACCCCACTCCCTGGCAGATGAGCAGTCTGCGGCCCAACGTAAAGTATTATGAGCTGTTGACATGCTGATACAAACATACTTTTCTATATATTTTAAATAATATTAGTAAATCTGCAACATATTGTAATCATTATTTTTATAATACTTCCTAATAATTGTAGTAGCTCTAAAATTTTTTCTACCTACCATTACTTACAGTTGTTATAAAAAGTATAATGACAATATACCCTTAATACATACTAATATACAAAAAATATAAATCTATAAATATATTCTTTGTGTTTTCGTTTTTATGTGTAATTTATTTATTTTACACTGTGTTAAATAAATGCTATTTTACTTGCTTTTTTCGATGATGTATGATATTGTTACTAAGAACAGTAATACAGAACAGTAATACGCTAATACAATTAAACAGAATCATATTCTTGAGTAATTTACCTTTTTGAGTGTTTTTTTTTTCAGATTTAATCTTACTACATTATTTTTTGTTTACCCTTACTTAAGAAGACTGAAAGGTTTCCTCTGTCTTAGAGAAAAAGGAGTTACAAATCCTAAGGATCATGCTTAAGCCTAAACTTACACATAATGTTAGCTTTTTTGTTTTAACTAATGATGCTTGAAAAATATTTTAGATTTTATTTTGTCCGAATAGATTTGAACACAACAAATGTATGCATTGCCTAGTAAAAAAGTCTTAGTTTAAAACATTTGTATTTTACAACAAAGGTTTTTAGACACTGTGTTGTGATTTACAAAACCAAACCTGTCTGTTTCCAAAAATATATGGACCAAACTGGAATTAACTTTGATATGGAAAGGCAAAAAAAGCAGACACTTTTAACTGTCATTAAATTACAAATCCATCATGTAGATTATACCCAATAAAAAAAGTATTTTAAAATATCTTAATTGAATCTGATATTTTTTTCTTAAGCATGTATGCAGTTACATTTACACTAAGTATCAGTTGGTCACCACTAGAGGGAGCTCCTTTCTTAACCTTCTGTTATGTTGTATCCCTGATACAGATTTGTAAGTATGGAGAAACACATAACTTTCTTTCTACAAGGTAAAAGCTGTGCCGGAAATTGTATTGTAGGTCTGGATTTTTTAGTGTAATGTGTACATAAGAAATAAATGCTGAGATAAAGAGTGAGCATTGTTGGATATTAAAGCCCCAAGTCATGGCTGACATTCATGCCTCACTTTATGTATATGTGCCTCCGAGTCATGAAGATTAAGCAGCTTTTTGTGAGGATGTTGCAGTTGAGCTCCGTCAGTCTCCTGTGCTCCTTGGTTACACACAAACACACTTATAGGTTTCTTTGCTTCCTGCTCTGGGCTTTAATTACAGGGCCAGTTAAAGCTCCGATTTAACCGCATGTGCCTCTGCATGCAAACTACAGGTGCGTGTGAGCGGATCAAAGCCTCCATCTTCTAAGAAGGAAAGAGGGATATAAATTAAACACCACTCTCTCTCCGTCTGTCATCTATTTCTCGGATTCTCTCTCCTCCGGTCTCCTATACACACCTGCATATAATGCTGTCATTCTCCACGCTTTGAAGGTGCAAGTAGGTGTGTTTGAAAGGAACTAAGGGCAGAGTTGAGGCATGTGGCGACACACTTTGCACATGTGTTGCTTGCATGTGAAATAAAATGGGGAGAGGGGTAAAGACGGCAACTCTCAGTTGTGGGCAGCGGCTGTACTTGCTTTGGAGCATGAGGGTGTGCACACATGGGACGGTGTCAACGTGTTTGTGTGTGGTTTCTTGGTTCAGCTGCGGGATCAAGCCCGAACTGGGAGCTGGATGTGGGTAAACTGTGATTTGGCTATCTCTTTTCCTGGAGGAGATAAATCCTTACCATGCTGGTGTGTCAGCCACTCGGTAATTACTTCGTCCTGTCACGGCTGTCTGAGAATGCGAGCCAGTGGGAACTTGCACTGTCGCTCTTTCACTGATACAAAGGAGAAGAAGAAGAAGAGAGGAAAAAAAAACAAAAAAACCACTCAGCGTTTCTTTTAAACGACTCATCATCGACACAAGATGTTAACCGCTTGATTAATAGATCCAGAGAAAGCCACTGATACATGTGGATGTTTTTGTGACTATTGCAGCCTGGTTTTTTCTATTCTACCGACCTTAGGCAAACATTTCACTTTCTGAGCAAACTTCCGCAAAAACCTCCTTCATCTTTACAGCAGTTTAGGTTTTACTTTAGATAATGAAATTTAAAAAACAAATCTATATGCAATTATTTTGACTATGAAGAGCTTAGGAAAAACTCACTCATGTTAGTACATACCATATTATTCTATTCAAAGTAACACAGTCCTAGAATTCAATTGCATTTTAAAATGACCGATAATTAACTTAGAAGTGTTGAACCGAGTGCAACCTTCTCTCTATTTACCAGTAAGACTATCTCTGCATGGCTGAAACCTTCACTTTTGCAGCTTGGAATAACTCCTAAACAAATTGAAAATCTATTTCTTCAGTCATCATATGCAATATATCACACTTTCTAAATGTCTTCTGTGTACTTTCAATGGGGGTCAGGAGAACAGAACCATAGAATTAAGACCTGACGTGAGAGATGCAGATAAAGAAAACAAAAAAGAGAGCCCAACTGGGATAAGGAAGAAAAGCCACTAATACAATATTTTGTATTTATTGCAACTTTACCTGACATTCCCAGGCATACAGATTTTTTTTTTTAACTAAGGACAAATATTCTTTTGACCAAGACAGAGGGGGAGGAGACCTGATGTAAAGTGAAGGAGCCATGTACTCCAACATTAGTTCTTTTTATCCTCTGTTATGGTTCTGACTGTTTCTTCTTAATTTAAAAGGATCCTTCAGTTAAATGTATGATTGATTTAGAAAAGGATTTTATTTCAAAAATTCATAGAAACAATAATCTTTTGCTTATTAGGCGTTATTAATTCTCTTCCTTTACACATCTCTATAGTAACACAAGCTACCAACACAAGATATTATTGATTCAAGATAATTTGATTTAAAGACAAATTATTAGTTATCTATGGATTTTTTTAGAGTAGCTGAAACCTTTTATTTTCTCCTCTTGTCCTCCTTGTACCATGTTGGTCTGTCGCAAACATGAGAATTCAGTGAGGTAAATCTGGATTTGGTTCAGGTGTTTCACTAGATGTCACTATTGTCACACCTGTGTGTGTGTGTGTTGCTTTTAAAGCCTGTGTAATATGATTAAGCTTGGGTCAACACAAGCTCTGTAATTTGTGTGTCATGCTGTGATCTCAAATAACCTTTCAGGAGAGTTTTATATTTTTTTTGTGACCTGAAAAATCATCTGTAACCTGCCTGCACACGCACACGAGCAGAATAAAAGTTAAAAGGATAAATCAGAAGGACTTAAGGTTTTTCTTTTTAGTGGCTGAGGGGTGTTTGTGTTTACTTACGACTTAATTGGTCCTGGCTTGTTAAAGGCCGTTGGAATGCTTTGATTATAGCTATTCGGGGAGGAAGAGTGGCGTTTGGATATCTTTTGACACAGGAAGCGCAGAGCATGAGAGTGTCATTCATGCTTCTTCTGCAGCTTTAGTTTGAAAAAAAAAGATCTAAGACAGCCCTATGGTCAGTTACACTCTCCCGGTTTAGAAAAAAAGTAAATGCGCCGACTGTTTCCTGCTCGTGTTTTGGCATCAGAAAGAGCAAAGGAATAAGCAAACCCCTGAAAGGATTTCCTCAGTGTTGACTGTAGATGATCCCTTTGGCTCCTGCATGCTGAAGCTGGGCAGGGCAGGGTCTGCAAACTTAAAGCCCCAGGGAATGAAAAACATGGGAGGACATAGTTATGTATAAACCTCATGCAGGGGAGGGCAAACATGTTTTTCTTCGATGCTGAGTTTTGCAGAATATTAGATGTTTTGAAACTGCGCTTGACAAGTTAAATGCTGCGGTTGCTGAGTTCATGTTACTCTCGGAGCAAAATCCGTCAAGAGTAGCTCGGTGGAATGGAGCTCGGCTGTAAGTGGGTGGTTTGGGCTGTGCAGTGTGGGAGGCCAGGCCCCAGTGCAAATTAAAGACTCCTCTGTAAAAGTCCCAGACTTGGCTACAGTAATGTGACTGAGCAAGAAGTCTGTGTAAGAGTGGTGGCCGGCGGGGTAAGAGACCCAGCTCCTCCCGGCCCCACTCATTTTTTTAAAACCAGTCATTAAATATAAGCCGCAAACTCAACCCTGATACGTACTGTGAGACAGAAAAAGAGATAAAGAATGCGTCTCCTCTCTCTCCTCCCTTTCTTAACGGTTTGCCGCTCCACTAACCAAGCAAAACTGGAGGGGGGGGGGGGATTTGGTTCAAGATTTTGAAGGCATGCTTTCAGTCCTCTTCTCTCTCTAAACAGAAGCAGGAGTTTTCACTCTCTCTCTATCTGTTTCTCTCTTCTGCAGAGTGAGAGCAAAATGAATGGGGAAAGGAATGCAGGAGACAAACGACAGCTCTCGGCAGGAGAGTGAGAATGTAGGGGATGCTATTGTTCCCCCATCCTCAACCAGATTATGCAGGGGAAAATGTAAATACGCAGGAGGAGAGGGAAGAGGGGTGTGAAAAGTCACATCTGAAAGAGAGAGAGAGAGAGAGAGAGAGAAACGGACCCAGCGCTGCAGAATCCGCTCAGTAATTCATATTTTTCTCCAATGTGCTTCTTTATCTGTTGCGCATTCCTTCAAACTACTTACCCAGCCAGAGCCTACAGCTGCCATCTGATCCCTCCTCTGTCTCCTCCTCCTCCTCCTTCAACAGGATGTATAGGGTCACGGGGTCAGGACTGGAAACCACAAAAAACTTTACGCTCTAGCGTTGCCTGGCTCTTGTTCCAAATCCCCCACCTTCTTGCCTCCCTTTCTCCTGCCTGCCTTTTTATGTTGTTGTTGTCTCCCTCCATTTTTCTCTTCTCTCTCACCAAACTTCCAAATCTCCCACCACTTCCTCTCATATAGAAGGCCTGACGTTGGTTTTGGGCTCAGATGGCTTACGTGTGCCTCTGGCAGCGGATTAGGCTGCTAGTGTCTCCTTTCTCCCCCTCTAGCGCCACTCCATGTGCAAGCAGTCAGGACAAAGAACATCAAACATGGGGAGAGAGCGAAAGGAATACAAGAAGGGGGGGGGGGAATTAAATCAGGCACCAACAGTGATGTTTTACACGTGTAAAAACTACTGTTTTGTTTTTTTTATAATTTGTCGATTGAAAAGGTTTGGTTTTTTTCCCTCTTTTGTTGGGTTTCCCTGGAGATATTACAGCAGAAGGCTGAAAGGAGAACTGAACTTTTGACCACATTCTGCTGCATTTATATGTAAATAGGAGCTGCCTGTGAGTGCAGCAATCTTTCATGTAATGACACGACATCCGCATTGTGTTTCAGCCTTCAAGGCTGATTCCTATCCTCATCTTGTATGGGTAGTTGATTTCGAAGGTTTGCGCTAATTTTATGTGTTGTTTTCATACACTGTGTTACACAACCATTGGGTTTCATATCTGGTGGACAGTAGACAAGACTAGTCGATATACAGTATTGGGTGACCAGACCAATATTTAGGCAATACTTCTTAAAAAAAAAAAGGAACCTCCCATTTTTAAGTTCACGAATACAGTAATACATTGTTTTTGTGTGAAGAAACCTATCACTATGCTAAAAAATCTGATATAGAGCTATAGAACATTATGTGTGATGTCTTTGTTGTCGGTATACACATGTACAGTGAGATCAAAATAAAAGTGTGTTTAGTGAAGCATCTAGTTGCTAACCTTATTTTAGTTACACATTCTAAGACCTTTTTCAGCCTCATTTACAAACCCAGTTTCTTTTGATGACTGACTGATTTCTTCCAGCTACATGATTTTGCACTCAGCTATGCCGGACTCATTACGGTTGCCACTGGAATTGCACATCTGATGTTGTCACTTCACACAGTGAGACAGCCGTGGTTTTAGAGTATCAGTCAGTCGGTGAGCAATGCTTTGGGAAATGAGACCAGTGAAAGCATGCGTGTGATGTGTGGGCGTGTTAGCTTTAGTGTTTTGGCTAAACCTCAAGTTTATGCCCCACAAGGCTGCTGGAATGTACAGGAACTGAAGGAAACGGCACAGCCAACTAACCCCTTTGTTCAGTCCTCTTTTTGTGTCTGCCTTTTTTGCACTTATCTGGTCTCCCCTTTAAATGAGTGACTATGCTCTCTTTCTCTCTCTTATCTGTGAGTCCCCTGTTGGCAGGACTTCTGATCAGAAAAAGAACCCTGGTGTGTCTTTTCATGTAGTTATAGGCTAGTCATGGTAAAACTGTTGCCAAGGAGGAAAGGAGAACAATAGAAAGCGGTCTGGAGCTGTGACAAAGCAGGTCTAGTGTGTGAAAACACAATCATGGAGTGAGGTTTAGCCATTTTTATTATATTTATAATAGTTCTGTTTTATAGTTCTGGATTCTTAAAGCAACCATGTAGGAATAAACATTTATCAACACAGTTTTCCTAACTGTTACTTTAGGCAAACCAAGTATTAGACAATAAGACAGTCTCTGCATTAGTGTTGCATTTAATTCTCTCAAAGTCTGGGTGGTCTCCTCTCAGGTTTTCTTGACTTAAATAGATATTTTAACACAAGTTAAGCTAGCTAAGCAAATTTCCTGCAATATTTCCATAATGTATCCAAAGAGAGCACATTAATTGAGGCAGATGTTTTGGTGTGACTTGTGGATAATTTGTGTCATAGCATATTTCAGTGTGGGTCCACATTAAGGTGTAGAACAAAATCCAACACAAGTAATTTTGCATTATCGTCTTGTTGCAATATCTAACTACAACCTATAGAGTCTATAGCTTGTACTTAAAACAGCAGATACTAAGAATAGTTTATAAACCTGTGATGAAGCTGGCCTTATCCGTTTCCAGTTGAGATTCATCCTATAATCTGTAGCTAGACACTGTTGCCGTCATGTAGAACAGTTTTCGGGACAGTATTCTGAATGCACTAAAGCTCTACAGCTTATACTCCAAAGGTTTAACTTCTGAGTTGATCTTTTTATGTTGAGAAAGATTCCACTGTTTTTTGAAGTAACCTACAGTCAATTTCTGCTAATCCTAAAGAAAGCAACACAGTCATTTGCATATTGACACATCTCAATAAACAATAAAACCCAGACAATGAACTAAAGTCAAACTAAAAACAGTCTCATAAAAATTGTGTAACATTCAGCTCATGTCACTTTGCTTGGCGTAGGGAGCATCCAGCCATTAAGGTAGTATGCAGGTAACCATGCCTTCAATTTGAACTTGGGTCATAACAAAGTAAGTTAAGTGAAATGAGTCTGTTGCTTAACACCACACAGTCGGCTGCCATATTTAGTGGCAGTTGTAAACACACTCTTATCTTAGAGATTAAATATTTTGGCGGAGCAGTTGCCCGCTGTTGACACAGGTTTGTGTCAGAAAGGGCGGCCCAGCTTTGTTGATACCGCTGCCAGTCAGAGAATACTGTAATTACATCCAAACAAAAGCTTTGCACTGATTTAAAAGCTTCAGTGTATTAAAAACACAACAACAACGACAACAAAAACTATTAGAGTGCAAAAGTTAACGCAGGATGTTTACAACCTCCTACCCAGCCAGTGGTCACACATGCTAAATATACTCCTTTAAAAGGCCAACTCAGACTGCTACCTTCCCCTCTCGCTCACACATGCACATAGGCGCACACAGTGAGCTATTGTGTTTGAGATCTCTGGCATCTGGAGAGCAGAAATCCTCTACGGTGACCTCTGACCCCCGAAGACTGAGAGCCGCAGACTGACATGAGGCTTTCAGAGGGACTTTCAGGTGGCTCAGAGAGCTGTCAGTAGGTCCTTTTTAAAGGGACTATTGTATACAGCATTCAGAGGGGCTTTATTTGTGCTTGTGATTTAAAGATATATATAACCCGTGTAAATAATAATAGAGAATAATTAGCCTTTATTTTGAGTAATTCTTTGAACAGGAAATGGTGGTTCTTCTCAAAACTGTTGTTAAAAAAAAGGTGAACTGACTACATCAATAGACAGGTCCTGTTTTACATAGATCAAGAAACATCTGTTTTACTTTAATCCCACTTCCTCTTATGTGAAGCATTTTAAAAAAATGCCAGTGAAAATTGCTTTTTGTGTTATGGATTAGTAAGTCCCTAGACAAGGGGTGGGCAACTCCATTCCTCGAGGGCCATTGTCCTGCAACATTTAAATGTATCTCCTGTCCAACACACTTTAATCAAATGGATAATTATCTTTTCAATATTCAGCCCAGTTCTCTAGAGTCCTGCTAATCACCTGATATTTCGTTTCAGGAGTTTCAGGAAACTTGGATTTCCATGACAGCCCCTTAACATTTAGCACAGATACAACGGATTGTTTATTTATTTTATGATTTCCTTATTAAAGTTGATCAGAACGTTGACGAACTGTAAGTTAGTAATCAACAATTTTTTGGTACCTAGGACATATAAAATAAATTGTAGCCACTGTTAAGCGTTGAAGACACAGCAGAACAGGTCACTCAAGACACTCATTGTTCTTCATAAATCACGAAATGCTCACAGAAAATACTAACTCATATAATACTGCCTATATTCACTATCAGAGCGATAGCTGGAAACATTGTGACAAATTAGAGATAAAGGTTATCTTATCACCAACGACAGAGAGATGGCGGGATGGCAGGAGGGGAAAAAATGCCAGTTTCCTAAAGTTTTAACAATCAGCACACATCTTCCCTAACCTAAATGATTTGTTCATTGTTTTTCCTATTCCTAAGAAGCACTAAGTGGAAAGGAACCTGTGTCTTGTCACATTCATACCCCAGAAAATCATAGTTTTCAATATCAAATAACTTCACTGCAATAAAGAATTAGTTTTATTTCTACAGTAGTTTTACATCTTTACCACGGAGGGCGCTGAGACCACAATAAAGTAATTAAGTAGCATGTGTCATGAGGTGTTTGTTGTCCTACCATTCACAACAGTGGTGTAATGTTACACTGTATGAAACCCAAAGTAATAGTCATTTTGTAAAGCTGCCCTACAAAGAGTGTGACAAACTTTTCTTTTCTTTTCATTTTTTCTTTACTGAAGTCATAGAAAAACTGGTTGGGAGAGTTTTAGAAGTCAGCTGCACAAAGTAGATACTTTAAGGCCTGACACATGCTGGTGTCTCCTGTTTTCTGTTTCATTTCTTGCTGCCAAGCCAGTGTCGCTGCTGTGTTTTCCTGTTGGTTGGCACTCAAAAGGGTGTCCCAAATGGCCAGCAGAAGCTCTCCTCTGCCGGCTGTTGGTACAACACCAGGCCTACTGGCAAACCTTGTGTTGCCTTGTTTCACCATGGTGACACTATCACAAAGGACTCCAGCTGGTTCACAGTGGGAGTCTGAGTGAAGGAGTGTGACGGACAGAAAGAGAGGAGACGGAAAAATTTACAAGAAGGGTAGGCAGACAGAGCCAGCCACTAACTTATCCTCATCTTTCCTCTTCTTCTTCAATCCACTTAATTTTTTTTTGTCTCTCATAGCCTGCCGCCCACCAGTCCACCCCCCACCACCCCCAGCAGACGTTCGCCCACATACAATGCAGCTGGGCTCAGCTATCAGTTGTCCACCCCGTTCCTTTCTCTTCACATTTGTTTGCATAGCAGTGGATTTCCCCTTGGCCTCCGCACGGGGGAGCTCGCTCCTCCACCAAATCAGCAAGCCCTCTTAAACCAAACCATCTGCTCTTTGAAGTGGCCTATCACAGATCCACAGATTGGAGGTTGTAAAGCAGCTGTCTGCCTACAATCTGAGCAGAGTGATTAAAACGAAGGAAACATCGCACACCTATACAGTCACAGAGTTTGACGCGAGTGATCTGCAGAGTTAAATGAAGAGGTGGCCTCTTGGTTGGCAAGTTCTTTTTTTGTGACTAGGGCTGGAAAAATTAATGGAGGCTGTTTTGTCTCAGGGGGGAGGGAAGAGAGGCTTTCTTTGATATTATAAAAGCAAAGGGAGGGCAGAATGATCTGCCAAAAAAATGAGCCTTTTTCACACCAGTTTGTCGGCATGAGACTTTTGAATCATTTGTCAAAAAAAAGGGATTTGGCAGACAGACACTAGAATTTTGTCATTCACTAACTCCTATCCTCTATTGGGATGACAATGCTCACAGCAGGCTACAGCTACCTCTGTGAGGGGGAGGAAGAGATGAAATTCCTTAAGACCATTTCCATTAAGTGGGAAGTTGTCCTTTTCTGTTGCGAGCTTGTCTTTTTTCTTGGCCTTTGCTAATATAAGGTGAAGAGAGCTTTCCTCATATATTTTCATAGGATTTGATGGAATCCTGTGTAACATTCTTGTTTTGCTCTGTCCTTGACCATCTCTGCATGTGGGAGGTCTGGGGGGCAGTCCAGCTCTTCCAATGCTTTCGCTTCAGCAAATGCACAAAACAGTTTCATGTTGAAGCTATAAGAAATTTGAGGTGTGCTCAAAAAAAAAGTTGGTGGCTTTTCGCTCTCTTCAGTCTGATCAACACAAATTTAGGGATCCCCTTGTTTTCATCACCGGAATTTTTCATGAAACTCCTAAAAAATTCTTTCAACATACTGGTACATTGTTGAC
>JAVLVB010000491.1:1227357-1253755 GCA_032876305.1 Orestias chungarensis | reverse complement strand
GGTCCTCTGGCTCCATCTGGTGGTTAAGACGATCAAGTGCAACCCAAAATTGACATGCTTGTGTTTTTTTTTCATCAGGGAGAAGGTGAATTTATAAATTTAAGTAAAAGAATAAATTACGTATTTTAAAAGAAAATTAAAAACTAATGTTTTAACTACTTTGAATGTTTCATTGTGGGCTAAATATGCAGGCTTACATTTTAAACGTTTTATTGGTGACGTTAGCACAACGCTTCACATTTTTCTCCATGCTGTCATTTCAAAAACATCAAAATATTTGTTATAATTTCTGTCCAACGCAAAAATTGTGTGGTGTGTTTTATTTAACCCTCTCTAATCTGATATTCCTTGTGAAAACATATTTCCACTCGTTTTCTTTAGAAGTCACTTAATTACTAAATGGTGTCCACGTTTGTCTTTTTAAATATCAGTATAAATGCAGCAAAAGATAACATGAAAACCAAGAAGCGTAGGAGATTGTTCAGGGAGAACGCTGTTACAGAGTTTAGGATTAAGTTGCTGGTCAGTTTACTGCTCATTACATCATCTCAATGTGAAAAGAGTATTTTACTATTTAATTTGACTTGGTCGTCCTCTTAGACAGTTTGAACAAGGAGACTTTACTTAGAGATTCAGTAAAGAAGCCTTATAACTGTGGAGCCTCTCCACAGCTGAGGTGGTAGAATGTTTTGACTGGAAAAATCGGGGTCCTACATTTCACAAAGTCTTTCCTTTATGGAAGAATGTCAAGAATATGGGTGTTGTTGAAAGACACTCCACACATATGGATGAAGGCACTCTGATCAGGTGTGAAGTTTGTGCGTAAGAAAAAAAAAAAATAAACTCCGCGCTTCCCTGAAGTCAACGGAGAAAACTGCTGGTAGAGGTAGCATCATGCTGGGAGGATATTTTCATCAGCATCTTAACTAAAACGTTGTCAGTTGATAGGGAAGAGATGTGAACTTCAAAAAATCTTTCTCAATACTCTGGAGTCATCTTGATTTTTGCCGCTGAATAATAACAATAGTGGTTATTTCTATTCTATTTACGAAGATGGGTTTTAAATCAACATGGCAACACAATATTCTATTACTTACATCCCAGATCTTTCAATTTTTGCTGATTTAAATCAACATGGCACCACTAAGTCTCGGAGAGGCTCAACGTCCTGACATTAAAACAAAACCAGAAAAAAAAGAAATCTCAAAAAGATAACGCTATTTTAAATATCTCATAACAAAACAGTTTCTACACGGTAAACAACTACAACCCTTTATTTTTAAGCATATTATTTCCAGAATGTTTATCAGATTGACATTCATCATAATATGTAACAGCCTGAATTGTGACTGCATGACTGTGATGAGCTAAAGGCTATATTAAGCGACCACATTCTGGTAACCTCCAGAAGGTCTGACATTCCAGACGGTAAATATAGGAATATGAGCAGGTTTGTCATATTAAAGGATTGTCATTCAAGTGTAATTCAAACTGCAGCTACTCCAAAACAACATAAATAATTAACACGTTAATAGGATAAACAATACACTAATATACATGCAATAGTTGCCTTATAAGTGGTCATTTATCATTAAACTTTTTTACTCATTTATTTGTTTTGAGATAACGTGCTGTATGTTTTCCCAGTTATCTAAGCCTGGAGCCTGGAGCCCACAAATAAATAGACAAAAAATAAAAACAAACAATACTACATATTTTGGCTTCCACAAGTCATCTAGACACACAAAAACCGGATGGAAAATGTTTTCCTTCAAAATAAAGTTATTTACGTGCATCAAGATAGAGGTTTTGAATCAAGATAGAGGTTTACTGCTGGATGAACTTGCCAACTCGTATATTGTTACGACATTGTACAATTTAATCTAGTAAATGTATAACATAAAAATGAAAATTAGTATTATAAACAGAGATCAGAGAATATATAAATGCTTGTTTTTACACAACCTGCAGATCAATTTCATGACTGAGGGCAAAAATAGTGTTATTAGTTTTAGTAGCAGTTTGTATAATAAGACAACCCGAGTAAGTACAAAGAGGTTTTCAGGAAATCTTGTTATTTTTTATTTAGTACCATTTAATGTTCTTAGTTTTAAGTATGTATGTCTTGTTTAGGTGTAACTCATTTTCTTCCTTGTATTTAAGTCCAGACTTTGACTTGGCCAATCTAAAACCTTTAGTTTGTTGACTTGTACTACATAGAAATTGGCTTTTTGACATGTAAAGGATCCTAACAATCATGACAATTTGTCTCAAATCCTAAAAATATAAAGAGGCTATTTTGTTTGTTTTTTATCACTAATTAGATATTTGACCATAATTTGATGTTGCTGATTTTTACAAAAAATCATAGACTAGTTTGTTCCAGTCCCAGTGTGTTTGAACACTGCATGTAAGGACTATAAAGGATATTCATTAATTTAAGTTGGTCCCCAGAATATATTTACCCAAAAGACTTAGGGAAAATGTTGTACATTAAATCAGACTATCTTTGTCTGATCATAACATTTGTTTAGCATTCTGAAACATTTAAATTTGACCCAAAAAGGCTCATAATTTAAAGTAGTCTGTAAAAAAGTATATTTAAAAGAAAGATAAACACTGAATATTAATTGGTTTTCTAAACAATAGTTTATGGCGAAGCTAAGAACTTGATTTTAATCTATGAAGCTGAGTGTGTTAAACAGCTGTTTTGTCTGTTATTTTTATTTCATCATAAAGTCTGAACAAGCGATTAATACGAGCGGTTATTTTATTTTTTTCCCACATACAGTCTAAATTTTATATTGAAAAAATCGCAAAGGGAAGACCTTGTGTTTGAATCGCGTTTAACCAGCGGACTCGGGTTGCAGGTTGAACTCTGAAACCAGGGAGGCGCTCCGTGCGCAAATGACGCACGGATCCCCAGTTTGGAGCGCATCGTCGTCTCTGCGCGTCGCTGATAAGGTAGATGGATGGAGGAGGGGGTGTGGGGTCGTCCCCAGCAGCTCCCTCAGCTGTTTCTTACCGAGTCAGTGTATTTTTGGACGCTGCCGTCATGTTTCTGCTCCGCTAGCTATAAAGCGCCGTGTCTCCGAACATGCAGCTGTATAGCAGCGCTCTGACGCACTACCCTAGGCGAACCTTGTGCCTGTCCGACACCGCGACGCCAGCTTCCTCCGAGGTCGACGGACGACTTCCTGCGGCCGGAATGCCTGCGTTCTCTTGTTGCGAAGCCTCGTCGGTGAGGCCGCTTCACTTCACCTCCACGGCTGAGATAACCATCCGCAGGCCTGGTGTGGCTAGAGGAGGGGAGAAGCAGCTCTGCCCCGACTCAGACGCAGTGGTGGAGCCGGCCGTGGATCATCTGGCCAACAGGACTGGTGAGACGTTTCCTGGGGCTCATGTTTTCAGGAGTGGCAATGTCAACGGGTTGATGAGGAATCAGATGCCTTCCGAAGGGTTTGCCTCGGTGGACACGGAGGACCGGTCTCCCGGCGTCCAAAAGGACAAGGCCTTCGAGCTCAGCGTCCTGCAGGAGGCACCGCAACGGAGATGCCAAGAAACGGGAGACGTCAGCGATAAGGTTGCCCGGTACCTGGCCGAGGTGGAGAGACAGAACAAGTACCTCCAGGAGCGGAGCAGGTTCAGGTACCACATCATCCCGGATGGAAACTGCCTCTACAGAGCCGTGTGTAAGGCCACGTACGGGGACCAGGGAAGACACAGTGAGCTGCGGGAGCAGACTGTGCACCACATCGCCGACCACCTGGACGAGTTCATTCCCATCATCGAGGGGGACGTAGGAGAGTTCCTGATCAACGCAGCGCAGGACGGTGCCTGGGCCGGGTACCCCGAGCTCCTGGCAATGAGCCAGATGCTGAACATCAATATACACCTGACGACTGGCGGGAGCCTGGAGAGCTCCACCGTCTCCACCATGGTGCACTACCTAGGAGAGGAGGACCCATCCAAACCAGCAATCTGGCTCAGCTGGCTCAGCAACGGTCACTACGACGTGATCTTCGACAAACGTCTCCCCAACCCAGAGTACGAGGAATGGTGCCGACAGTCCCATTTGCAGAGAAAGCGGGACGAGGAGCTGGCCAAGTCCATGGCAGCTTCCCTGTCTAAGATGTACCTAGAGCAAAATGGTTGTGTTTGAAAACAAGTCTGTATGAAAGTGAACAGAAAGACAGACAGACAAAACTTCCTTATCAGTTTCTACCTGCTTTAAACTATTTTTGTAAGATTTATACGCATGAAAACAAGTGCAGTGCACAGATATTGGTTTTTCTATATATCAAAACTATTAGATTACAGTTTGAAAGGATGTATGGTTGATTTTCATACTGGTTTGAGTTACACTGACATGATTGATAGTTTGAGTTTAAGATTGTTCTTTAAGTGTCTGAAATTTACTTCCGTTTAGTTGTTGTTTTCTGATTTGTTTTGTTTTCTGTTTGGCTGACCAGTTACATTTTCTGAGACATCCTTTTTGTAAAAGAATTTCACAACAAAGCACCTTATTTGCAATTTTTTTTTTTTGTAATTTTGACAAACCCCAATAAATGTGCCAAAGTTTACAATCAGCTTTAAATACCTGAAACATGTATTGTGGGATCCTTCATTGCTTATTGGACAATTCCAACAGGAATAGGTTTCAAGATGAAGCCGATTTCTGTCGGCCCAGACACCAAAAAAAGGCAGTAAAGCATTGCATTACGAAACATTAGGACAGTTTTACCGTTGATTTGTTTCACGGGTTGCACAACATACAGATAAAAGGATCTGACTATTCAAATGTCACTAACGACTGCTTTCTATCTGAATCAGAAAATGTATGGCATTTTGACATGAAGTTAGTTTGAACTGCAGTGAACCATAGATGGTTTTTTCCCACATTTGTACATAGTTTTAAATATATGTATTTACTGAAATAGTTTTTCAGATGTTTTTTTCCCCCTTCTTTTGCACATAAGTTCCAAATAGGCATTGTTGGTATTGGATTGTCACCGTATACACAGTAGTACGGCTTTACCACAGAAAAGTGTTATAGTGAAGTATAAGGTTTTTTTTTTTAAATCAGTAAAGCATTCCTACTGCTGCTTAAGTAATATTCTTTCTTGTCCCAATGACATTGGAGGAAACGTAAAGTGCACCAACTCTGTTCGATGGTGGTCTTTAAAGTGAATGATGGCCGCTGCTTTTTCTGTTTACTTTAATATCATGGTAATTTATATTTTTTAGTTCTTCAAAATTGGATATATTACCATAACTCTCTTTTGTTTAAGCCAGTGGCAAGTGCAGTAGCAGTCATTGACTCAGCTGAGGATTACTGCTGCAGCACTAACTGGGGGAGGGGTAGAGACTCTATGCTCTAGAGAGCTGGAGAAAAATTCCAGTCACTTTAGCACATTTTCTGGCATCTTATTAAAATGACTCTAAACTGTAAGAACGTCCGATGACAGAGTTTTCAATTTTGTGTGAACATCTTTTATATAAAATGTTTTGCTGTAGGTGCTTTGCCACTTTAAGTTTTGATTGTTATTATGTATAATATCAGTTTTTTGTGTTTAAGGAATTTGATTTTGCTTTTTGTTTTTTTCTGAATAAAAGTAAAAAAAACAACAACTTAATTCTGTGCTTTTTATCTAGCAAGTAATTCATGTTCGTTGAGTCAAAGTCTTTGCAGTTTGAAGATCGTTGAGATTTGAATGTTACTACTTATATAGACTCTAAAGCCAATCCTTCAGGCCTGAGTGCAGAGCTTGGTATAAGAAGTATTTATTTGTGTTTTCTGTCTAAACATAAGTGTGACAAAGAAAAAAAGTATTCTCTAGTAGCACATTTCCAAGTTAAGACTGGAAATATTTATTTATTTTAAAGAGTTAGGGATAAAGCCTTAATAGCTGCAGAGAGGTACCCACATTTATTTACTCTCTATTAAACCTTGATTTGACTGCTGGGACCAAACAATTTGCAAATACTTTTTTGCCCATAATAAGAACAGGGGAGACATGTTTTTTTTAGTGTCATAATTGCTATTTTGTTATTTTGTTATTGTTATTTATTGATAGAAAACGATTACAAACCGTGACATTTCTTCAACATCAGTCATGTACAACACCAAAAAATCTTAATTAAAATGTATGGAGGTTTGAGGCTTTCATTGTAAGAAAACCTGAAAGTGTTGGAGATGTAGATATTTATAGAATGTGATGTGTATGTGATTTATTAACAGAAATAGATAAGGACATTTCTTACAGAAACAAAAAAATAACAAATTCTTTCAGTAATTTTATGACCCAGAGAGGAATTTAAAAGGAAAAAAACTTTTACAAAGAACAAGAAATGTCTTCAACTAATTCCAATTTATTTTTAGGAAGTTCCTGGAAGTATAACCAAAATAACTGCATTATTTTGTTTGTTTGTTTTTATGAAAAGTGTTCAGAGTACAGGAAATGAACATTGATTTCATCCCGCTTTTCCCGACCTAAATTTACCACAATGCCAGAAAAACAAAAAGAAAACAAAAAAAAAACATAAATAAATAAAAAGTGCAGTTGGGCTTTGCTGACACGAGGTGGCACTGTAGAGTCTTTCCACAATTACTGGGAAAGTTCCAAAATAATTTGATCAACATCTGTCTTTTCATTTTCTTTGTTTGTAAGGATAAGCAGAGCTTCTTTACACAAGTGATACATTTCAAGTCAAAGTGGATACGAGGAAAGTAAAAAGGATCACATGCGTCTTGATAAAACCGCATCACCTTATGAATAACGTCACTGCGGTGATGACGTCACGACGCAGTCACAAGCGCTGAGTAGAAAGTTTTTAATCTTCCCGTTAATGCGGGAGGAGGTTTTGGGCTTCTTTTGCGCATAAAGCGTGATTTCCCCCCCCCCCCCCCCTGTTCAGATCTGATCTGATCTGAGCTGAGAGAGAAAAGGGAGGCAGGTGAGGAAGGACGGCTGCTGGCTCCAGATCAGCGCGCAGGGAGATACGCAGCCATCCGGGGACAGCCTGACGCTCACTGTTAGGCTCTGAACTCACGGCTAAACCTCGACGGTCGGGAAGTTTAACGGTGCGAATCCTTTTTTTAAAAGATTTTTTTAAGCAAATCGCCTCGACATGTCTGGACACCGGGTGCAGTTCGCGGACCTTCCTCCCAGCGAGCCCAAAGGAAGCACCAAATATGGCAGTAAGGGGAAGAAAAAGTCTACTTTTGAGAGAGAGTGTTTATTTATTTATTTGTTTTCTGATCTAAAAACAAAAACATTAATTATCAACTTTTAAACATCTTATTTGATGGAAGACAAAGTGCTTTTTTAAAAATTCAACATTGTAGATTAACTTGATAATTATTATAATAACCATTAAAAAAATCCCAGAATGGTCGTTTTGTTCTTAACACCCATATTTAAAACATTTAAAGCAACGTTTTGTTGTGACTAAGGTGCTCCTCATGCTGATTAAATCTTTACCATCCATAGTGTGGAAAAACAAAAATGTAGAATTTCTGATACATTACCAGAAACCAGTGGCTGTTCTGGGATTATTTCTCTGTGCCTCTTCTATTTGTTTCCACGTGTATTCTAAAGTTTAGACGTCCCTGCACATTTTTACCACTCAGCAAGTCATCTTCTGTCATCCATTAAGCTTCTCCTGTGCTTTTAATTCCTTCAACAGTGTTTTCTCTTGCAAGATTGAACATATTGTCACGCTACAATCTATTTTTCAGCAGATTGGCACCAGCACCATAATTTTATGTAATGTTTTATTAGGAGTGATCAAAAGCCAACAAAACAAGTTTTGCTTAATTTTTCATATTGTTATATAAATATGATTTATTCTATTGAAATGCAAAATGCATTTCTGTTTTGTTTGATTAGAACAATAAAGTCATATTCACCAACAAGGGCTAATAAATAATTTGTCTGTTTTTAAATACACATAAAACATTAAAGTTACTGCAGTAAAAAAATAGCAAACAATGGCATACCTTATAACTCCACAGTTTTTTGTTGTTGTTTTTTTCAAAGAAGTCAGACTATTAATATAATTTACCACTAACAATTACATCTCGAACTTCAATATTAACTTGTGGAAAGAGCAGCTGCAGGTAATTTATTTTAAATATCTCAATTTTTTTTACAGTGTGAGCTTCTCCAGTGATCCACTGAAATTATTCTGGTTGCTTCCCTTTTAGTACACTTATCTGAAGTGGCAGTTTGCCCTTTCCGTGATGCTGCAAACTTTTCTCCTCCTGGCTCAGACCCTCTATCATTGAGTGCAACGGTTCAAAAGCTTCTCACTTCTAATGCTTAAGACAAAGCTGGCCCTGAGGAGCATTTAGGGATCACTTAAGACTATAGCCATAATCTTTTGGGGATGATAAAGTAGGAGCCTTGTATCTCAATGACAGCGGATCTAGGATGCAATAAAAAGATGTTTTGCTCTGTGTGATTTTAGATCCTTTCCTCCGTAGCTGTGCACTGCAGTGTAGGCAGAGAAACATAGCTCATCTCAGTGACTCTTAGTGACAGGTTGAGTGACAGAACAAGTAAGTTAGGACATGGTTGGAAAATTGTCTGTTTACTGCAAAACCCTTGAGGAGTTTATCTGTAGTCCTTTGTGGATAATCTTTTTAGGTGATACAAAAGAAGCATTATTATTTATTTCTTTTTTGTTTTGTTTGAGTCAGTTGGTCGGTCACATTTGTTTAGATTGCAAAGGGTAGAAGTGCTGATGCTCTGTGCAGGTTAAACTCCGATCGCACGCGGGCCATGTGGGGTTGATGTGTGGAAGGACACAACAGCAGCTGCAGCAGCAAAACTACACATTCTGACTCAGATGGTCCGTTTTTACGCAACTTTGTGCAGGTGACACAGGGTCAGGTTTCACTGCCTTCATCTTCATCTGTTGTTATGCACAATCTCATAAAGCATATGATCAGAAGAATAAGTGTGAGTGTCTCAGACTGCTTTGCTGTAGTCTGTCATTTGAATTATGTTAAGCCGCTTTAATAAAAAAATTCCTGACAGTACGGTGTTTTAGCATTGATCATACAATTCTGATGTAGGATTTTTCCAAAGTATCTAAGACAAGGAGAATAAGTTCAGTTTGAAGCCGTCTGTTTATCAGAAGTTATATATTAGATTATTGGAAATAGCTTTATAATAATTAAATCAGAACCCTAGTTGAAAATAATTACAATATATATTAAAATATCCGCCTTAATATAAACGATTTTAAGAATAAAAAGGAGAGTTCCCCTTCATTTTTCTCTATGTATTAAAAAAATACCAGCGGCTCTGTTAAATGTAGTATTTCTGAGCAAACAATTTGATTTACTGTCAGTTGTGTTAGATGGTTTATGTTGCCACAGACAATTATTTTCTTTCCATTTACCTCTAGAGTCAGTATTTTGACTTGGGAATCGCATCACATGCGTCCTAAATGTTCCTGGTGTAAGTAAGGAAACCAGTGGGACTTCCCACATGTTGTGCTGATTACCAAACTAGCTCCTGTTAGTAACTCAAACTACCATTGATGTTCTTTTTTTCCATAGTTTACTCATTTTTACATATAATGTAAATTTATTTTAAATGTGCAGAAGTCCTATTGGATTTCCAGCTTGGGGTAGCTCAGCCATCTTTGAGTTGTCAAGTCGACATTCTGTCTTCAGAATGTTTTTCCTTTGGTTTTGCCTATTTTCAAGAAAATACAAACTTTTATGAAAAAAAAGTTGAAGATCCCACAATGAAGGTGGTTGTACACAATGATTGACTCTTTGGCTGAACAATTCTCCAGCACCAGGATTAAGTAAAAGTGATTTTTCTGGTACTCAAGTATGTAAGGTAGGGCCTTCATGTAATGTGTAGGTACTTTAACATCAAATGGTTATAAAGAGAAACATTTTTACATGTATCCAACAATTTTAGTTACTGCTTTTACTTTAAAATTGTCACAATTTTCCACTATTAGTTTCAACCTGAGTTTTTACTTTCCCTGTTTTGCAGGGGCGTCTTGAGTCACATGAATCAGTGCAGCTGATTCTCTGTATCAGGTCTCAATAATTCTGCTGGAGTGCTGTCTGCTATCGTCTAAACTCCCTGCATGTATTTAAATGTTAAAACTTGAGGGGAAAGGAAGTGAATTTTGTGAAACATCAACTCTATATCATCTGTAAAGCATGAGTTTGGTTCTATAATGTTTGTGTGTCTGTTTAGATTGAAGGGTGTGGACTGATTATTTTATTTATTTATTTTTTGCAGTTTCAGGGCAAGGATTGTTCATTTTGCCACAAATACACGCCCCCGTCTCATTTTATGTGTTTTTCTTCCCATGCTTAATGATTAACTGACAATTTGGGGCATGACGGTTAATGGGCTGTGAATACCCCAAAGTGTTCACATAATTACTAGCTAAAGTTATCAGAAACCAGATCATGGCGTTGTCACTTCAACAATTTAACAAATAGAGGCGAGGGGATATTCATCAAAGTGTGGGATTGGTGTATTAACTCTGGTGTTTAAAATTGAAACGCTGCCAACTTTACTATCTGATCCCTTTTCCTTATGTGGGGACTTACCTCAGCAGTCTAAATGGGGAGACTGAGTCTAGAGCAAGTCATTCAATGACTAAAACTGTGACATGTCTTTCATTAAAGCATAGAAAGCTGAAGCCTAAACCATGGTATTCATTAACTTAGGTTTCCCACAATATTTACTGGCATATTGGCAATATGGTGAGATCTGTGTTTGAAGCACAAACACAAACTGTGCTTCTTTTTTAGCTCTTTAAAGTAGATGGTATGTCTGTGCCTGCATTAATCTTCAGGACCAAAGATGACATCATGCTTCTGTACTGTTATCATTCTCTCTGAAAACAAATCAAACAGACATGAAAGTGAGGATAAAGCTTCATGTTTCTCAGATATATTCTGTTACTGATTGCTCATTTACCATTTTTTATTTAAACCGCTAGACATTTAGGAAAGGCTGATAAATCTGGTTGCATGATTCCAACTGATAACCATTTGAGCAGGTCCATCTGGACTTTTAGTCTCCAGTTTTTTGGGAAATTCTTTAAAGAACAGTAAAGCGAAAATAAATAAATAAATAAAAATGATTACTTGGTCTAGATTAGCATTGATAATATTGCAACAGGGATTTATGGGAGGTTTCTGAAGGTATGTCTGACTACTACTTACTTTATATAGAAAATTGCAGTCTAGGTCATGGGGATAACTAGAGCTGAAACAATTAATCGATTAAAATTGATGAATAAAACAGTTGACAGCTAATTTAGTTATTGATTAGTTGCATTAGAATGTTTTACCGTAAGCGGTCTATTTTCAACACAATCTGTTACATTGGAGGTCAATATGTGGCTGTAATGAGCTACCTAACACTGGTGGAGCAGAAGAAGAAGAAATCAGCAAATCATTCGCATTGTTTTGCCAGCACATGGCTTGGGCGGCATAAACACATTTGCCCTGAGCAAGATTGCGGAGTGTGAACATGTACGGAAGCCTTCTTTAAGTGGCAAATGAGACATAAGCATGTCGGAATTTAAGCAGGAGAAGAAGAAACAGCGCTGTGAAATAACCAATACCTAATAAGAAAATAAATGTGCTAAATACTGTTAATGTATTCTGGTAATATTAGTTTAGAGTTACATGTGTGCAGAAAACAAACAAGTAAAATGAAACAAATGTGGAGCAAGACACTCACTACCCACCTACAAACTCTGTTCTGGTTGAGACAGCAGTTCATATTATTTGTAAAAATAATGTCCAACTAAGTCAGCCTCCTGCTAAACATTCAGAATAAAGATAAAATAAAATGTTAATTTAAAAGTACTGCATAATAAGGGCTGAGAGTTACTTAATGTCATTCTCTATAAGTTTTATTGAATTCTACCTTTTTTTTTGTATTGTTTGCCTAAAAATGAACAAATATTTCACATTGTTGAGGTCATTTGTTCCTTTGAACAAAGTTAAATAAATTGTGGTGGACTTTTTTTTAATGAAAATTTGTTTTTAATAGCTTATTCTGAAGACAGTAAATGCTAAATAAATTAATAATACAAATCAGATTAATCGATTATGAAAGTAATCGTTAGTTGCAGCCCCAGTAATTATGCGATTTACGTAAAGCATAAAAATATATTGTGACATAAAATCAGGGTGTTGTCAGAAACTTTGAATTAGCTTTGAATGCATCCCAGTTCAAGGACATCCCTTAAAAAGCATCTTCAAGTGTTCGACCTGGCAAATGAAATGACATCACTCTGCAGCTGTTCCCTTTCTGCTTGCTTCAAGTAGCTTCACATGATTGTGACATAACACCCCAGATATCCCAAATGATCAAAAGAAACACTCTCCATTGGGCTTTCAACAGTGATCATTTCCACTTCTCAGTGTCTCTGTTTGTACAACCATTTCTATTTAAAGTTAACTTTAGTTGTTTTAGTATACTAATCAATTACATTATTGTTATTTGTATATTAAACACACGGACAAAAGTGTACATATTTTTCCAAGAATGATTAAATGTAAAACCTGTCGAGGATATTGCAGCTCAGAAAAGAAAGAATGTCTACTACACCCCGACTTGTGACATTTTTTGTCCCATCATAAAGCGTGAGGAAGGCGGTTCTGAATAAAGGTCACACTTGAGAAACAAAGTTAAAGAGTGGGAGGGAGAGAGTGGGGATGTTTTTTGGGAAACGCAACGGGTTGGACGAGAGGGAGTAAAAGGGCAGAATATTCTTGTGGTTGCAATTAGTCATTGTCTCTGTCTCGCTGCTTTATGAAGTTTTAGATGCCTGATGAATTATCCACCCTCTTCTGTCTTTTTTACACTGCCGAATGCTCCAAAGTCTCCTGGAGTTGGATGCTGGTGCTAAAGAGAAGGAACAGATGTTTGATTTTTCTTCCTGAAAAGGACATTATGGAGCAACTTAAGTAATGCATTTAAGTGCATTTGTTTGATTGGTGCAAGCTTAGTGTTTCAACTACCAAGTTTTAAAGAAAGTGAGATATAACTCAGTTTGTTGTCTCTGCGAGCAACAAGTGGTTAATGGAGTCGGCTCCTTCTTTTTTGTCACACGTAGAAGCAGCTGAGAAACAGCCAACAATGTCGATAGTCATCTCAGAGGGTCCAAGGTTGAAAAACACACAGAAGAAAATGTTCGATGTGAAAATGAAAACACCCAAAGGGTTGCATAGCTTTCCACAGAGTTATTATTCATCCACCACAAAATGTGCTTTGGAAATAGATGCTCCTCTTTACTGGTGATGCGAGACAGTCTGTCTTGGTGTTAGGATGCAGGATGTAATCACAGTCTCCATATGCCCTGCCCAGCCACTAACCATGCATGACACACTCCCTAATAAAGATTTTTTTTCTTTTTTTTTTCTTCCATGGGCTGTTTTTTTTGTGCAGATTTTCAACACAAAGCATGTCTCTCCACTCATGTCTGCGTACACACCTTTGTATGCTGATACTTGATAATGGAGAATGTGTAAAGCTTATCTCTACACTTGGTGCTGACACCACAAAATCTTTATTTCACGTTTGGTGGTTTTGATTGCTTCACAAATTGATCCGAAGATCTCTGTCGGTGGTGGATGGGTCAGCTATTATTACACGTATGTGCACCTAGAGTTGATGTCCTTTGTATCCACTTTTTAACACCATCAAACCTTCGTTAACTTAAGAGAGTACTGTTCATCATCTTTCCATAAAGGTGCATATTTTGCTATGAAGATTCCATTGTTATTGATTAGTATGAATCTCACTGGGGTTAAACCACCAAACATTATTCAAGGCCCCTCTAAAAATGTAACTTAACATTTACTACTCCACCATAATAAGAACATATTTATTTAGATTCATCAGGATATATTTGTGCAAAAATATATTACAGAGATCCACAGGTCTATTGTGCTGTTTTTTTACTCGTAAAATATGTTGTCCTAACAAATATTGCTTACAAGCAGTCCTTTGTGACTGTGATATTGAACATTGTGATATAATGTATTAGTTCAGGAAAAACAAATATTCAGTTAAAACATCAGTTTTCAAGAAGGCTGTGAAACATGCTCAAGTCTTGACAGCCTGACAAGAACATGCTGTGGTCCTGTGGCTCATTTTTGAATTTGACTTTTGTCGGGTCCAATTAAAAAAATCTATACTTCAAACAAAAAAAACTATGAAATCAGCAACTTTCAAAAATGTAAAATAAAGTTACTTGTGAAAAAAACAAAGTGATCAAACAAAAAAACAATATGAAAAATAAGTCTTGGCAAAATGTGTGGAGGTATAAGAGCAACCAAAAACATGAACAAAACTTGAACCTACTAACTATCTTTCATTTCAACAGCTGCTCCTGATTGCATATATTTTTACCTCACTTGGCAAACACAAGTCATCAGCCTCCATTCATTTAGCTTTCCACACGTTTTGCTTTTGTATCTAATTTGATAACTGCATTTGTGAGCTCGAAGAGAATCCGCTCCCAGTCGATAACCGCAGGCTGCTCCTGTCAATGTGACAAATGGGAGGTTTGGGTGGGCGGGTGTGTGTGTGTGTGTGTAACTGGATGGGACGCCACTTATTTGGTGCGTTAGCAGCATAGTGGCTGTGGGAGGAATACGTTCGGAAAGTGCTGAGAAGATTTTACCGGTTATCAGCAGTTATCCCTCTTAGTTGCTGGCAGTGTGTGTTTTGGGGGATGCAGTGCCTTTTAACACTATTCATACTATTTTAAGATATTGACAGTTTCTCACGTTATAGCTATAAACCTCAATGTATTTTGTTGGGAATTAATGTGATGAACTGCATGCACTTCTATCCGAAGACATTTGCAAAAACAGATATCACAATGCAGTGAATATCAAGGACATTAAACTACTTAAAAGGAAGACCCCTATTCAGGCTCTGTTTAAGGTGACTATCTAAAAAGAGAGTGCAAGGACAGAGTGAAGTGCACAAAGACACATGGTGGTGGTGGGGGAGTAAATGGTGGTACGGTCGGTACACAAGAAAAAAAAAGCTAGAACAGGAAATTAAACCATTAACACTTAGATTAAAAGCCTGTTGCTCTATGAGCCTAACACAAAGTAGAGCATAACTTAGCAAGCCTTTATGGGCAAGAACGTAGCAAAGAGACTTGTTTGGTGTTTGCCACAAGCTACACAGCGGCCAGAGCAAGCATGTTGAATATAGTAGAAGACTAAAACTAGACTTTTTGTTGACCTACATGAAAACCATTGAGCATGGCAAAATTTTAACACCGACCATCACGTTAATCACGTACATCTTCTTGGTAAATCACAGTGGTGGGATCATCATGCCATGGGAATGCTGTTCTTCTCACAGACAAAAAGCCTAGCCTAGGTTCCATTTATTCCAAATCTACAATATTTTCACATTACGTTGGTCATATAACTCCAATAAACTACATTGTAGTATTTTCTTTTGGAAAACAGTGGAGCTAAGGGTAATAATGAGCACTGTCCTATCGTTTTTTCAGCATCTGTCATACAAAATGAGTTTGGAATATTAGTTTGTGTTTAGATTTGCTTCCTTTTATGTTTGAACAATATGCGCTAATCTACTTTCCCCCCTTGATGGTCTATGAAATACCAACACGCCAATAAGTACAAAGCTGACATCGGCAAACGGGGGCTTATCCTTTGATCCCGCCTCTTATCTGAAGACAAGAATTTCTTTAATTAGGTGCTTTCATATTGAAGCACTTACAAGGGAATTCTTAGCGTCATGGTCAAGCACTTTCTTTCAAAGATTAAAAAAGATCCTTGAACAGACTTTTTTCTAAATAAAATGTTAACATGAGAATTCAGTGAGAATTTTTCAGACTTTTATCCTTCTTTAATCAGTCAGTTCATCAACCCTCTTGCAGGTAATCCAGCTTTAAAAAATATAGATATGACGAACAGTTCTGAGGTCTGCGATGATCAGGCCTTGGCTGTCAGAAGCCGCTGCCAAGGCCAGCAGTTGTGTAAGAGATTTAATGGCTGTGGCTTGGCGTGATCATCAGACATTTTGGCAAGCTTACTGAGGGCTTTTACTCTTTGGCTTATCCAGTCAATCATTTTATGTTTGTCAGCCTAGATATTAATGTGTTTATCCCATGTGCAAACCTTTTGGACACAACTGATATGGGGTTGTGTAGGAGCCGTCTATACCTCAAGATGTTTTCTAGGTAACAAAACCACCTGTAAAATCAAGTGATATGTCATTTTCTAAACAGATATTAAAGATTTGAGACTGTCCTGTATTTATTGCTGTCATATAAATGTTCATACATGTCTGGGGAATTGTGGTTATTTTTCTGTATCTTCAGATAATGACACACAGGAATTAATTTAGCTTTGTTGCTTACATTCATGTGTCAATATTTGTGCCTATGGGAACATTAAATGCTGATCTGGAGTTTATTGAACAACCCATGTGGGTTCTTCTTGGGGTCATGATTGAATTACTTTAAGATAAAACATATGTTGTTTAAATATTTTTATTATTATCAGTGTCTTTCTTCTTTGTTGTTTTCAAATGCGTCTCTCCAGCTGCATCTTTTTGACCACCAAGGTGGACTCAAGTTCTAATATTTTACTAATCTATCGTGCACATTTTACATTTTTTCTTATTAATCCTTCATATTTCTTTATTGTTAGATGGTGATTTGATCATTTCAATATGAACATTCTTTTTACGTTTATTGTCAATTTTATTGTGACTTTTAGATAATCTTGCTAATTAGTTTCTAAGTGATTCCAATTTATTGAATACAGAAAAATCTTAAAAGCACTGGTATTTTATCTTATAGAAGTCAAAGATTGGTTTTGAACATTATACTGTAAACATCTACCAAAACCTCACATTTTAATTGATTTTACACTTAAACTAACAAGTTTTCTGTATTTTTTATCATTCTTTTATCGTGGTTGTATATATTTTTTGGTTTAGCTAATTTCTGAATCAACTTTTTCAATGTATTTTGTCTTTAAAATATGCTATAGAAACAAATAGTACATTCTATAGTACAATTTTGTTAAGTTGGGTCCGCCAAAATAAGTCATCCTTTCCAAATTGGACGCTCAAATCATTACAGGTAATGATAGTTTGCATGAATCAAAATCCCAGCACTCCAAGAATTGGTGTTGTGAGGGAAACATATTGATCAAAGCTGTTAATTTTCTGAATATATCAAATGTTTAAACAGTGAAAAAGGAAAGAGTAAAATGAAACCAAAGATTCTGAAGAATTATAAACAAGGAAATTAGGTCAAGATTTGTTCTAACGTAGAAGATAAGTAAACCTCTAAAGGTGTAAATCAGATTGTGTATGTAAAAGGAAAAAAATCATTAAGAGTTTTGAGATCAAGTATATAATACAGCTAACTAATAAACTCTGAATGAACTTTTTGCTAATTTGAAGCATGTGGGAGTTTTGTGTCTTTCATGCTAAAAGAGTCTCAGAGCAAAGTCCCAGCTGTTATTGCCCTACTATCTTCTTACAGCTGCTTGCTGTCATTGTCTTCTGCTTTTTTCAACCCACGGAAATATGTTTTAACAGCAGAAAAACAAAGAGGTGGGCAAAAGTTAACTTTTTACAGATCCGCTGGATCTTTAAGTCCCTAAGTCAACCGAGCTCCTCTTCATGCATCAGAACTTGAAACTGAGCGGCTGCCCAATTTTAATATCGTGGGGACTGCGGCTGGTCCTCACTGATAAAGGTTGGGGGTTACTCTTTGATGTTCTTTGGGCTTCTTAATGAGGATCATTCTCTTGGGTTTTCTGACCAAAGCCACAGCACTGCCTTACCCTTTCCATCTTTTACTTGGCGCAGTAAGGTGACAGGGAATAAGGAACCAGTCTCCTCAAAAGAGAGGGATTTTCTTCCTTCTCTTCTCTCCTATAGTATAGTTGCTTTTCCTGTATTGCTCTCTCACTCCACGTATTTTTTTAATCAGGTTTATTGGCACCTGGTGTGCCTTACGTTTATGACAGCTTGCCTCAGATGAATCAAGCCCCTAGAGAATAGGATTGGGGAGGCAGTGGGAGTTTCCGATGACTCGGGATAGCAAACACACCCAAAGGGGTCCAGCTCAGTCCCAACCGGATATAAACACTGAAACGTGTGAGCAGACAAACCAACAAGAAACCAACAAGGCTTAGTTTAGATATCAGACAAAGTGGTGGGTCCTGACTGACTTCTGACCTTACCTCTGAAAATAAAAGCCAATCAGAAACATGTGTGTACCAGTGCTGCGCTTGTGTTTTCCATTTCGGCTGAAGCAACACATTTTCAAAGGAAAACAAAGACCCACTGTTGAGTCCTTACACTTCGGAGAGAAGCAAGGCATGGAAATTCTTGTAAAAACCATTTACTCATAAAATATTTCACTTTTGTATCATATAGTGGCCAAAAAATGTTAGTCAACTTTTCCGAGGGAATATTTACACCAAATCTCTTGTCTTAAACAGCATTAGGTTTCAAGAATATCAAGCAAATTCTAACACAATTTAATGTAATTAGCTTCTAGTTAGTGTTTCTAGCTCAGATAACTGACTATAAATTCAGATTATGACCATGAAAGAAACCCATAAATATAATGACATTATTCCTGCGGGGTTTTCAGCATACTGTAATGAAGGAAACGGAGCCAAGCAGAGACAGGAACCCAATGCTGCGAATTAACATCTCATATAGTTGCTCTTTCCAACCTTGTCCTTCCTAACTATTTCTAGCCTTGTCATGCCATGATTTCTCTCAACCCAATCGACCCTTTTCAAGCCTTGTTTAGTCCCCAATATGCGTCTGTCCCCCTTTTGTGTCTCTTTTTACTTAGATTCTTATCGCTGTCCAGTGTCAGCCTGGGCCAAGCCTTCTTGTTTGTTCAGCAGAGCCTACTTGCTGACTGAAGCGCTGTGTGTTTGGTTGGCTATACTTGTATGCGTGCATGTCTGTCCACTCACATCTACGTGCTCTGATTGGAAACTTCATGTTGCGTAGTGACATAGATGCTGCCATTTGCCTCCGCTGCAGTTAACATGCTCTGCTTTATTCTCTGCTAAGGAAAAGCTCACATGCGCACAGCGTTATGATCTTAGCTTCAATCTATATTAAAAAAATAAAAGAATTAATGTTAAAGTAGCACAAGATATAGAATTACAGTTCATCATCTATTCAAACTCTCAGTTAGATTGCCATTCATTGTTTGGCTTGTTCCCCCTGATCTTAATAATCAGGGGGCTAAACCTCAAAGAGAGGGCTGGAGTCAACATGATGATGGAGAAAAAAAGGTTAATCACAAGCATTGTAAATACGAAATTATCTCAAAATCTATCAGAGCTTTAAAACTGTGGTACTTTTATTGTTTTTATATGCATTTTACTTACCTCTGAACTACCTAACATTATTTGTGTTGACTTAACAACAAATGGCAGCATAGGAAATATAGGACTGTTATGACAAGAAAATCTGAGGTTGTTTTCTTGGTAATATTGTAATGACCTATAAAAAGAAATATTTAAATATGTTAAGTATTCTTTTCCAAAACAGCTTGATTCTACTTGATTCTCCTCTTCTGTCTGGAATACTTTTAATTTGGCTAAATTAGTTGTCCAGAAAAAATATATATTTTAAGCAAACATCTACTTCCACATTATTGGTCCTTAACCCTTTATTTTTGTTTTAAACCCATCAAAACATAAAAATGGAGGACAATCCTAATAGACAACATTGAAGAAAGCTTAATTCCTAATATCCATCTGCTTTTTTGTGCATTTCAGAACAAAAATTGTGATAAGATTCTTAAATATTCTCAATATCAACTTTTTGTATAAAACAAAGTGAAGGATATTTTACCTGCTAGTAAACTAGCAGGTAAAATATCTATTGACACATAGGCGAATTAAACTTTTAAATGTTTTATTCTAATGTAGTTTAATGTTGAATTTCAACACAACAGGTTATCTCAAGCTATTTAAGATACCTTTGATTAATTTTGTTGGGCTTAGCTCTGCCTGAATTATAGTTTTTGTTTATTGTTTTTATTATTCATTTTTTTTAAGTCCAATATATTTTTTCTGACTTTCGATCAACTACCAACCAGCATTGAATTTATTTTCCTATCAGCTTTTGCTCTAATGTAGCGTGCGTCGCCACACTCGACCTATACGCTTCACTGCTATGACAATGTGTGTGGTAACCAAGAAAAATGTCAGACTGGTTTGAAAATGTTTTTTGTGTATTTCTACAACCAGTTCCAAAAATCTGCAACCCTAAAATCTGCCCCAAAATTCTGATTTCTTTGAAATTTCTTCAATGTAATAAACTCTTGAGTTTTAGTTTTTTTTACATATAGCGACGTTTTTTTTGTGTTTTTTTTTTAACTTCTTAATAAAATTTGTTTCATTGATATTTATTTACAGAGTTGGAGGACTTTTCTACTTCAAGTTCTGTGTAAGTACACATGGAGTCCATAGGTCTAAAACTAACATTTGAAAGTTATAAAAACATTTAATTCTATTTCCACGTTTTAAGATTTTATTTAAGGATGTATCAGGTGTAGCGCAGGAGCATTAGTTTTACAGTGCTAGCATTCCATTAACAGTTACTGCACTCTGATGGTCAGCTGGCTGAATTCGGAAACTTCAAACTTTAATATTTGCCCTTAAGGTATGAATTGTAGATTTTTTTTTACATTGTCCTGTTGGTTTTTCTTTATCAGTGAGAGAAAACATTCAGCTTTTTACTTGTATATTGCAGGGTAAAAGGGTGAAACAGTTTTGTATTTGTAGTTTAAATGAAATCATATAGAGGTGTAAATGTCAATATCAGTTGCTTTTGCATGGAAAGGATTGGATGAAGTGTAGAAGAAATAGCATTTGGGATCTGTAGCAAAAACTGCATGCATGCGTGGCCTAATCAGTTTTGTGCGAGCAGAGAGAGAGAGAACAAAGATTCAGTGATTACGTACAGGTGTAAAAAATATTATTTATTTAATTTCAACCCAGTTTATTCGTTGCAGAAATGCATACATTGATTAGATATGTTTCTTATATGTGCTTGCTGTACTGATTTACACCTAATGACATAATTTTGTCATCCTGGGTAAGGTATGCTAAATTATAGTGCTGATCTTCAGTCATTAAAAAAATGGTTGGCTTTAGTTACAGAGCTGTGCACACAAAACCTCTTATGAAAATCTGCTTTCTTGGCAAGCATGACATACAAATACTCAAATGTAAACTCAGACACACACAGATTATTCACAATCCCCCGGAGAGTGCTCAGATATGTGGCATTTTCACATGTGAAAGGTCACAAATGAAATAACTGTTGGCATATATTACAACCACCCAGCTGTGATGGTCCAAACGGAGTCATCACTGTAAAATGTTACTTATTTCAGGTTGATGAACCTTGCTGAATAACTGCTGATGAATTCAAGCTTGGCCATTTTTAAAGCCTATATATTTCAATGAGCACACATTTCACGACAAATTTCTGTCACGGTGGGGGACTTCTATACTTTTACAACTGTCTGTCCTATTCAGATAAGACAAAATGTTTTACCTAACTTTGGAAAAATCCTCTTCTCTACGAACACTGCACAAGAATAAGCCCAACACACTGTGCAATGGATGAAAATAATTAGTGGATGTAGAACAATTGCAGGTTCATTTTGGAGGGAATGTATGGAGATAAATTAATGCTATCACTTTTCTTATTCAAAAGCAAAGGTTTTAAAGTAAAGAATATCTGAGACAGCAAAATGTATGTCAAGTTAGGATTCTGATCTTTGGAAAGAAAAAAATATGTATTTAAAAATGTACATGTTTTATTTATTTATTTTTCTTCATATTTAGAAAATTTATATTTCATTTCCTCTTTTAAAGACAATGGTTTTTTTTTGTTTCATGGTTTTTTTTTGGTTTTGTAACTTTTGGACCAATTTTAATATGAAGGGAAGGGCGCAAGAGCAGAGGGATGTCAAACCATTGTTATTCTACGTGATGCATCTGAAAGGAGAGTGGAGGCTTTTCTGTAAGTTTCAATATTTTGTTTCTGCTACAGTAAATAATGTGTTGAGGCAAATGTGTCAAGTTCATGTTATTTTTACAAAAACATTGCTTTGTCATCATATGATAATAATTCCCGGCAGTGATGAGTCAGTGGGCCCATTAAATCACTGAATGGATGATGAGCCTGACTTTTGTGAAACCGTATCACACTTAGCACACAACTTTTTCTTGTTTAGAGTCAAAGAGCATACCAGAAGCCTATAGGTGCCTTTTTGGACTCATTGTTACATTACAAAACCCACATAAAGTCTGTTCTGAACTGAAAATGCAACTTTAAACTGAAAAAAGAAAGGCTCTCTTTTCCAACAGTTAAAAGTAGGTTTACACTTGACCCTCATCTATTCACAGTACAGTATCCAAAGACTCACCAAATTGCAACTATTTTTTTGTGAAAATATGACTCCAAATGTTTATTTTTATTTTTATTTTTTAAATGTTCAAAAGCAAGTGCAGCTTCCATGCTGAAATACACAAACTTTTATTTTGTCTGCTATTTTCTGCAGCATAATGTTATTACCTTGGAGCTCAGTTATTTACACTGTTCTGAAACTGAAAAACTGAATTTGTAAGATAGAAACCATACTGTTCCTCATGCTTAATGGATGATTCAATAAAATGATTTCTTCCTCATAGAGATATTTGCATGATAAGATTAAAGATGAAGCTCAAACAGGTGCTTACCTGCTCGATGAATGTATGCTCTCATGATTTTGAGTTCTAATTTAGTTTACCAAAAATGAGAGCGAAAGAGAGAAACCAATGTATATTTTTTACGTTCTTTAAGTTGAAATAATTTCCCTCAAAATACATTAGATTCAGATAAGTGCTACATTAAATCCTTTAGGATAAATCTTAAACGTCCTCCTCCTAATTTCCTTTATTATATAAGGAGAATGACAATCTCATAAAATGAGAGTCTCACAGGGAAATGTGAGAGTTTTGTAATTATACTTGCAGGTATAGACACAACGGTATATGATTTTATGAAATAAGTCGATAAATTACCCTAATTGCCCTACAGCAATGTTCTTACCTGTTTTTATCTTTTGTTACATATGCTTGTTTTTCATTTTTTTAGTGAACTGCCTTTAATGTGCACATGGAGAAGCCTGGGACTCCCTTTTTGCTCTTCTGTTTATCTCCCTTCTTCTCTTTGCAGTTGCTCACTGAACAAAAAAATCTAAATGCTATAAAGGGAATGAAGAAACCCCTTATTTACATCCGTCTGGACGGAGAGGTAGTTTGTCTTCTCTTATATTCTTTTATATTCAGACGTATTCTGCCTTCCTCCAATATCACATTTGACATGCTGTCAAAATAAGAAGCTGAACTCTGCAAAAAATTTCAGGCGTAGCTGTTGCCTGTGAGGCAAAGAGAGGAAAATGTCAAGTTCAGATGTTTCCAAACAGTGTGTTGGCGCTTGCATGCCTAATACCCAGAAGACTAGGGACCGAAAGTGTCTCAAAAGGCCACAGGGGGGCCCCAGAGACCTGAGATAAAGCCATGATGACAGTACTGCACTTTAATTCAAAACCGAATTATTGATTTTTGTAGACATCACAGTTTCTCATTATTTGATTCATGCAACACTTGAGAGTAAGTTTTTCCAGTGAAAGAGATGATGTATATTAGGGTGTGCATATTTTATTGTTACGTTCAAGTAGATTTATTTTACTGTAGGTCAAAAAGATCACCTTCATGTTAGTAGAGCATTTTACAAATTAGTGCTGAACAAGGTTTTTTTTAATGAGATTCCTAAGAATGATGCTACGTTTAGAGCATCTACATATCTCATTATGTTTAGTAAGTCTGCAGGATACCCTAATATATCATGACTCTGACATTAAAATATGTGGTTTAACCCTTCAGATATATGTCTGTCAAAAAACAGCTGCTGAGGCTGTATTCTTGCAAAATCCTTTTCACGAGCTGTTCCTCAAATTATATCATGCCATGTAAAATTAGATCTTACCTGTAATACATTTGAGGAAATGAAAAATGTTGCCTTATTACTCCAAGCTTCTATAAGTGAGTCAAAAATAACTCTCTTTTGTTTCCTAGGAAGTTTCATTTGGACATTTGTGTCTGATCAACTGTGACTGACAGAAACATATGTTTTGTTGACTGCACAGACTAAATAACAATAGTCACTTCTAAAGGTTCTTTACCCCATAACTGTGCACATTTGTAAAAGATTTAGTGTTAGATTAGCACTAGTTAGCTAAGGTGGTCAATTTTAATGGTTCCAAATATGTGTGCATGTTTGATTTACACTATGGTGCGTTTTCACCATCTCATAGTTTACTTATACTCCCAATAATTGTGTGTTTGCATCACTCACAACTGTTGTGTGGAAAATATATCATTATCCTCATTAGATTAAATATACAAGCTGTCATTACTACATGTACTGCTTGATCTAATTTATGGATTTCAAATCGGAAATTTATGTGTGTTATTTATTTATTGGATTTGTATTTTTATTGTGGCTTTGAATTATATTGTACATGAATGATACTCTAAACATAAACCTTTCTGAGAATGTATGGTTTCTGGATTGTAGCATTTTCAGCATTTGCAGTACAATGTTGGAACCAAGTACTAAAGCTGTTATGAAAGAGTGAAACTAAAATTGTATGATAGAAACCGTACCGTTCCTCGTGCCTAACGGATAATTCAATACAATTTCTCCTTCCTCCTCAAGCTGTTTGCATGTTAACCAGTGCGAGTTCAAACAGGTGCTAACGTGATAAAGTACCTTCATAAATTTCTTATCTCATAATTATGAGTTCTAACTTAGCTTTACCAAAGATTATAGAAAAATTATTTATCATTAAATGGGCCTATGTACCTCCCCAAATTGGATTGCCCTGGTGTGTCTCTGTGTGTTGGCTCTTGAATGTGTGCTTTTATATTGCGAAGGTTTGACCAATTGAAACATTTCTTTACCTTGTTTGTTTCCTCCTGCACAGTGTTACACGTGCTGTTAGATGAGGAGATACCTACTCCTGCCCACACACAAATGATATGTTGCTCCATCCTTGTGGGAAGGTTGCATTGAGTTCCATTCATTTATGATGAAATTCTATAGTATAAACCTGAACCTAACCCTAAATCTAACCAAATCTAACACTGTACCCTTTTTTATTTTGCAAGTATCTTTTTAAATTTTCAACATGTTTCATGTTTTTAATTGTTATACAGAATTGTATTTCACCAAGGAATCATTCTTTTGTGCACACAATAAGAACTAGTATCCTTATCTAGAATGACAAAAATACCCCCAAACACTTATAAAGTTTAAAAAAACTTTAATAAACTTTAATACCAGTAATTTCTTTTCTACTTATGGAAGAGGGTGGGCTTGTCAAAGCCACTTCATCTAAGGCTTAAGCAACAAATGAGGTACTTATCTTTTCTGTAACAACATCTCTGACTTGTTGAATGACTGGCGGCCCCTCTGTCCAATGACTAGCACAGTATTACCTGACTTGATGCAATGGATAATGTGAGACATGCTTGGTGTCTCTCTTCAGGGAGCTGCCGCATCTTAAATCCAATTGGTTCCAATTGCCACAGTGAATCTACTTCTCTCATTTCTTCCCTTGAGTCACTTCTGTTCAAAAGGGATTCCGGGACAATCAACAGCTGAAAATGCACAGGGGAGTAAAGGATTTCTTATTTAAAGTGAAAATCTCACTTTGTTGTTTTGTACGCCATTATAGGATCATGTGTTCCAGGGAGAAATGGAAGCACCTTTTAATTTTGTGAGCCTAAGAGTTACTAAAAAGTCTAATAAAACTTTGATGACTTTGTCAAGTAGGAAATTGTTATATAGATCGTTTTAGGTCAACTGCACTCCAACTGAACGGACTTAGACACGTTTTTCCTTTAAGTTGCAGAGTAAACGTTTATTTAGTGGGCTGTCTGTACACCTTGAAGGCAATGTAATAGTAATGCTACCCCAGCTGTTTTGCACAACATATGATGAAAGTTTCGTCCACACAGACCTTGATGTCCTCAGTTACAGATTCATATGCCGATATGAACCAAATGTTACACTCAGTAATGACTCATGATATGGTGAAAGGAGAGGAAGCTCTAAGATGGAATGTGGGGGAAAAAAGGAAAAAAAAAACAAGCCCTAAAGGCTTGGACAACATACTCATTCTTAATCCTCTCCAGATAACTACAAAACCCCAACCAACACACACACACACACACACACACACACACACACACACACACACACACACACACACACACACA
>JAVLVB010000491.1:1203486-1221611 GCA_032876305.1 Orestias chungarensis | reverse complement strand
TTGTCTTCCCCCCGCTTGTTGTCATTTTAGTTCCGCTTCCGTCGCCATTAGTTTTCCCCTCGCTCCGTTCAGTTGTTCTGTTGTTCCGTGTGTGGTTCCTGGTTCTATTTTGTGTTCTGTACATTCCTTCCCTCAATAAATTTAATCATTTTCACTCAACTCCACCTCTGCTCGAGTCATTTAAAAACCATCCTGACACAGATAAGTGAATCTGTGAATACTGAATTGTAAATTCGCAAAGTTTCATTGTAAATTTGTGATCAGGATTGGTAGCAGAATTAGTACTCTGCTTTACCAAAATGTATTACCAAAAAAAATAAAAAATAAATACATCAGAATAATATTGCATGTATATTCTTGAGGATGTTGGTTTTCACCTTAATTCTGAGGTTTTCAAAGGGCTACTATCATGGAAAAGTCAACATTTTCTTGGAAAGCTAACCAACAGGTTTAGTGAATTTTTGTGGGGGGGTTTTCCTAGATTTTTGTCCTGGACATTAGATTCTAAACTGGGAATTGAAATTCAGCAAACCAGATAGATTTAATATTTGTTGTGGTTAAAATTAGCCATAAAAACTGATTTTGTACCTTTTTTTTTATTTTTTAATCTGCTCATCAGAAGTGGAAATAGATGGTTCATACTGATAACTTCATTAACTTTTTTATGTGCAGCAAAATGATTTGATACTGACCTTTGGGGTGCTTGGACACCTAAAATTTCCCTCTCAGAGATTGGACTTCATGGAACATTCCTTTTTCATGGCTAATTATGCAATTAGGTTTTGATGCTATAAAGCTAGTTTCAGAAAGTCAATACCATCTCTCATTGCCAATGCGAGATGCTTCTAAATTAATGTAAACAGTTTACCAATACTGACAAGAATAATGACTGAGAGAACAGAATCCTATAAGCGGCTGAAATGAGCAACCAACCACTGCATCTCCTCATTGAATTAAGTCTATTAAGGAGGTTTGTGCACCTCATCAGGATGTCACTGGGTGTCTTTGTATGCAGCTTTTCCTGGCTCTTCCCACATGGATTGGAAACAGGTTGGGTTGTCAACTGTTACATATTAGCTGGGATGTTTCGTACTTTTAGCCAATTTGCCATGTTTCATATGAAATACTCTTTTTCTCATATTCCAAATGCAGCAGTAGAAAGTAGAAACCTTGGTGAAGCTGTGCTTCTAAAGGATTCTTCCAGTAAGAGGTCACAGCTAACTAAAACAACAATTTATTTCATTAACATATATGGAAATATTTACAAAAATAAAATAAAATAAAAAATAGACTCAACAACAAAGAACAGACACAGACCTGTGGGTTGAACTGTCCAGTTGAAACCGTAGCAGTTTCAATTGGACATGGAGGTCAAAACAGTTTATCTTAGCAGGACCTTTATCGAATTGGGATCTAGCTGTTTGTATAAAGTTTAATGACAAAATAAAATGTTTTTTTTGTAAAAATATAGATTAGTATTGTATTAATTTGTATTATATTTACACAGTGATGTATACTTGAAGTTGTAATCTTGCTTTACAGTACATCCTGTTTAATGAGACCATTACTGGCTAAAAATGTTAAATTAAATATATATTGTCTTAATCAAATTCTTTTTTATCTGTTATGTGACATGGAAGTAACAGAAACAATATAAAATCTTTTTTTTTTGTTGGATCTAACTCAAACATTGAGGGAAAAAAATAAATTGTGTGGTGACATCACAACTGATGCATTCTCATTTAGCCCCGTCCCCCATGGGAGCTGGCCTGTAATTTCTAGGTGCTGAGTCTGTAAGCCTAGACCCAGGGGATGACCATGTTATCCAATTGTGGATAAGTTAAGGACAATGACCGAATGGATGACACTACAAATAACTAAAATTCTTCCCTTACTCAAAACTTCCACACTAAACACTGTTTTAATCGGTTAGGGCAATTCACTTAAAAAAATCTGGTAATTTAGGTTTAAAAAAACTCACAATTCTTTTGTTTAACTGCTTTAGCTGTATTGTATAAGGACATACCAGCATTTGTCACAAACCAGAGACACATGTGTAAGTCTGATCTTCTTATAGTTATTGTTTTTTTTACTGTCAAACATGCACATGCAACCGCTTAGATCAGCTTTACTGTGTGTCCCTTGCAAACTCATGCATATACACTAATGCTTTAAGGATTCCCTCCTCTGTGCTTTGTAATTCTCTGTAAAATCCACCAATGAGCATGTTGTGTTGCGCATGTGTGACTCCTGCCTCTGAACATTTCATCACATGTGAAGAGCGCAGCCTGACTGGATTTAAATAACTTGAAGCTGACAGAGAAGGAGTTGAAGGAAAGAGAAACAGGCAAAAATAGGACATGGCGAAGTAGTGGTTTGAAGCAGAGTGTGGCTCTGAGGAGTCAGCCGATGACGTAAAATGCTGTGCGCACATCTGGAACAGCTTTTGCAGCTGCACCTGAAGAGGAGGGCTCCTACGCGCAGCCTCTGCCGGCAGTTTTCTCCTTCTTCCTTCTGCTCCTTTTTAACCCTAATTTTTTCTGGTCGTCCGTAATGCTTTCTCTTTCTGGTTACTGACTGCCAGAGCGCTGGGATGGTTTCCCACTTTGCATCAGCCAAGGAGAGCATGTAAACTGAAACCAGAGAAGAAGAGAGACAAGAGAAAAGCCGGCACTAACATCAAGGAATTATTAGGTACGAGGTAGGAAAAAAAAGTTCACGTCTGTGTTATGAGTGGAGGGGTAGAGAATCTGGAGCAGAAGAGGTTTGCAGGAAAAAGAAAGGGATGAAGGAGGAGGCATAGGGGGGATTAAGAAGCCGGAATGCACTGACATTGGAGACCTGAGTTTTTGTTTGCATTTGGCAAGGCATATCCTGTTGCTTCACAGGTTTATCCACATACAGCTGTTTACCAACACACATACTTACCTACGTGCTCACTGTTTGCTTTGGAGGATGATCCCAGGAGGCCACGCCAGGAGAGGTGAACACCTTCCAAAGAGCTAAGTTTCCTCCCACTCCTCTTCCCAAAAGTAGCCTCCTTCTGCCTTTTCTCTCCCTTACTTTGGCCCTTCTGTCCTAACTGCACTAGTTTCAACATGCTGCAGCTTTAGAGCAACAGAAAACCAAGAAATTTTGCAGAATGCCCTCGGGATACAGCTGCAGTCACCCTGGCTGAGAAAGACTGAGGAGCTTTCACTTCTTTACTAACCTACAGGATGTCTAAAGCCTCCCGGCTTGCGCGGCCCCCCTCAGGAGGAGCCGGATCCAAGCTGCCCTCCCAGAGAAAGGAATACCCTGGCACAGCTGCCTTGGCTGGCCGTGCCCGTGTAGTAAGTGTGGGGGAGAAGCTAATGAGGGCGGGTAACGATGGTGTCCTGAACAGACAGAAGCCCTTACCTGGAGCTGTGGCACCAGAAAAACCCCAAACTGAGACCCAGACTGAGATTCGCGGCCTTAGCCAGAGTTCAAGTGAGAAAGACCAGAATGTGGAAATGGCATCTTCTAAGAGCAGGATCAGCCCACCTAAAGTTTCAAGTCAGCAGGAGAGCTCAGTGCAAAGTAAGTAACACAATATACTTTAATAGAATATCGGTATGCAAGACTTTGATTTATTTGGATTTGTAAGTGCTGGAATTGTTTCCGAAATTTTTTTCTAAACTGTGCAAACTTTATTCAGTCTGCTGTTAATTTCTGGCACTTTTATTCTCATAAGAAGCTAAAATATCTTGACTGAAGAACCTCTGGGGTATTAAGAGAGGGAACTGGATGAACTCACCCAAAATTTGCAGCTGAAAAATAATTTAGGCAGCACATGTTTGAGGAATGAATTGTGATATTTCCTTTAAACTAGTGGTTCCCAAAGTCAGTCCTTACTGAACGAACGTTTTTTGGGTATTTTTAAGATGCTTCACTGTTTCAGTTATAATAGCTGCCGATGCATTTTCACAAAGGTTAAACTTCGACAAAGTAATTTGGAGTAGACATATAAACTGTCTTTAGAGTATTACATTAGAGAAAAGCTCAGTTATCGTTACTCTTTTTTCGTTTCTCTTTATTCTCGTGACCACTGTACCAAAATAACTCCAAACCAAAGTCATGAGCCAGGTGGTTGAGTATGCTACAATCCAGCTGAGCTGTAGTATATTAACAACAAAGAAAGCAATATTAAGAGTTGCTTTTATAAAATTGTTTGACTGTTGGTAAAAAAAATTCATTGTTATTTTTTTAGCAAAAATATGCTTTACCACTACAATTTTTACTATACTGAATATATGTAGAATCACAAAAGTCCAAACCTGTTCCTTGGTGATAGGACTCTTCTGTCTCCAATTGTATAAACCCTGTCAGTTAAGAAACTGAAAAGGTATCGTATTGTAAAATTATGAACTATATTCATAAACCCCTTTTAAACTCCTATTTCTGTGTTTTAGCAGCCTAACCAAAGATCCCTTATTAGAAAATATATTCTTACATCTTTTCAATTTTAACACAGTAGCACAGCGGTGCCCAATACGTTGAGAGGATTGGGGGTTGATAGCAGGGCATTAAAGGCATTAGATGACTGCCCCCATCCTTCCATTTATTTTTTTATTTAAATATTGGGCAGCAAACTGATTCGAATTTAGGCACGCAAACACACCCTAACTCTACGTCAGCTTTGGGTTAGCTGCCTTAGCAAACCACGGTGTCGTATAGGGAGTCTCCCAGTAGACCCCTTAGGATTGGTAGTCTTTTAAGTACCTCGCAAGCTCAAAAAGTGTGGGCACCCCTGCATTAGCAATATTGAAAAAAAGCTGATTTTAACTTCCACATGGAAGAGTGTTTAGGTAAGTGCTATGATCAGAAAAAGAGCTGACGTTTAACTGGTCAGTTGACATACATGTATAAAACCTCTGTCGCTATCCAGCTGTGTTGGTATCCACTAGTTCTTATCACTCCCTAATTTGGTCCTTCTCACAACATTCCCAACTCTGCATGAGACCAGCTTTCATGTTCTTTTAGGACTTAATCTTCTTAGACTCTCAGATGAACCTCGAATAAGCGTGCATATAACTGAAGATGTATTGCTCGGCTTTATGCCTATGTTTTTGTTGAGAGCTTTACTGACTTTTTCCTTTCCCGAGTTTATGTAACGTTCCCTATCAGTCAGTCATAAATCATTCCAGAGTGATTGGTTTGTAATCAAAGACGGGGAACTGCAGGAGGAATGGGGGTGATGTAGATAAAAGCAACAAGGCGGACTCAAATGGAGGAGTGACAGAAGGAGGTCAGGAATGTGAGCTGGGCATGCTGGGAAGTCAACAGGTCCTGAGTTGTGTCTTTGTGTGAATCTCTCATCACGACGTTGGGTTAAGGGTTTAGAAGGGTGGGGGCAAATTCTGGAAACCAGATGTACTTGTTCTTGCTTAGCCTCCAGTACATTCATTATATATATAATTGGTGTTTCGGCTGAACTGATGCTTGTCCTAAAAGCTTGGGTCAACACCAGCAGACATAATTAAAAATCAAACCCAGAGTTCTTTATTGACCACACTTCCTTGATTATATCCTGTGATTATGGCCTTCTTTATTTCTGTTATCTCTCCTGTCGTCACTCACTTCTGTCTTTCCTTTTGTCTTTCTCCTTACCAACACCCTCTCTGCTTTTGTTTCTCCTTAAATAGTTCTCCTCTTCTCGTCTCATTTTCCTGTTGTGTTATGACAGCATTTGACTGACTTATTGAAAGATTTCCCCACCAGTCCCCCTCGTACACAAAGGCACTTATAAACTCACAAAAGACCATCAAATAGAATAAATGAACTGTTCCTATCTGTTCTCTGCTGCTGTCCTGCAGTGCATTTTTAAGTGGGAGTTTTACTTCAGTGTCTGCTCAAACTTTATTATATCTCTGAACACTACCTTTGAAGTTCTCAGTTGAAAAGGCAGTGGTTCAGCAGTACACTCTCTGCAGAAACTTGCAACAAAGTAGACGGATTTCGCATAACTTTGATGTATAAACTTTATGCAATACAGTGTCATGATTTAATGTAACCTCTGTTAAGTGGTATCTATGTTTTTGCATTTAAAACAGGCATTTGCTGTTCTCTATGGTGCTGTTTTATCTGCTAATTTATAAGCTCTACTCAAACAAAGGGTGTTAATATGAATTTCCCTGTCTAGTCATCTCCTGAACTAATGCCAGTTACTGAGTGTGATACTAACGACCCAAGCCCACAGGGTCAAAAAGAGCTTTGCATATATGCCTTTCAGACAAAAAGTGTCTGTGACAAGTGACATTTCCACTGTGTGACAGCTTCAAAGATGACTGCTGCTCACCAAAGAATCCAATTTCAGCCTTTAAAGCGGAATATCCCACTAAGAGTGAAATCCGTTTGATATATTTGCTCTAGACAGTATGTAACATTCAAGTATTTTTTTCTTTTGGCACAACAATATCCTGCAGTAATCCAGAATTTGATACTATTTGGGTTAGCAGAGTTTTGCCATTTTTATATCACTTCAAAAAGCTTTTTAAAGGAAGTGGAAATCCAAAAATTGAAACCTTACGTAACACAAGTTTCCTACTTTTGAGGTGGTTTTCGAAAAGTTTACCCATATTATATCTGGTACTTTAGATGTGGGACTGATTTCTGACACTATTTGCGTATTTAATTATTATCATTGTTATAATATTTGCATAAGGACCTCAACAAAACTCAACATCCTTCTCTCAGGTGCTCTAAGGTTCCTAATACCTGCAATGAAAAATTGACCCCTCTCCCCTATACAATACTACGTTTGGAATATCATGTGGCACCTACCCATTATGGCTTGGGCCTTAACAGTCTTATTAGTGTTATTGTACTGACTAAAGCCTTTTGGAAATAGGAGATCAAATCCAGTTTTCTCCTGTTGCAGCACTACAGTTCTAAGCAACCTTAAACTCCTGAAATACTTTCTCAGAAATGTCAAGGCTGAAGTGTGTATGAGAGCAGCATAACTTGGAAAATCCAAGCAGCCGATAAAGGGTTGTCTGGAAAGAATCTAGTTAATAATGACAATGATAACGTCTCTTTAGCTTTTATCAGTCTTTATCATCAAAAACCTCAAAGGCTTTTTATCAGTCTAGACAAACATATAGTTTTCACCATGTGTATGATCATTAAAGTCTATGACCATCCAGGTAGCAATTTGTCCCTAAAGATCTCTAATTCTGGAAAGCATCACCTCCTGGTCACTGAGAAGGAACTCCATTACTGAAAACAGTTCTAAGAGGCACCCATAGTTCTGTTTGTACTGTGTCTGGCTTTTGAATGTGTAACCACATCAGTATGTGCAGGGTTGCATCAGTTTGTCTTCAAATGTCAAAGGTTACATTTGATATTTTGTTTTACTTGTCTGGCTGTCTGTAAGAGTTTGTTCCACTGGTAAGGGACATGCTTTGACATGTTCAGTGCTGAGATCATCCTGTTAGTTTTGCTCACTTACTCTAAAAAGTTCTGTATGTCTTTCTCTTACATTTCGGTGACTATTTAAGTCAGCCTTTACTTTGACAGAGAATTTCAGAGTGTGGATTACATTAATTGACTCTCTTGTGACTCCAAATTACAGAACATCAGCACATAGCAACAGACACATTGCTAACAGCTTGCTAAGAGTGTTTTTAATGTTTATACGAATACATTTTAAACAATTTTGCACACATTCTTAACACAGAAAATGCGTTTTTTTCAGTGATACATCACAGTCTTTTGATTTGGACTGAATGCCTTGATAAATTGTCAGTAAATGTGAGGTTGATTGCAAACTAAACCCCCTGGTTTTACTTTGAATCAAGCAATCAGAAACATTCATTTTATGGGTTTATGTGAATTACATTCAGTTATTCCTGCACATTCATATTCACTTGCACATAATTTTGAAAAATTGTTAAACCACTTACACTTGTAAAATAGGTCCATCAATACATACAAGTGGGGTCTGAACAAGCAAATGTTGATGCTAAAACGTTGCAAATTCCATAGGTCAAAATAAATAAATCAGCTAGTTTTATTCAATTGCATTGCACTGGTTTGAGAATGGGTGTTGAAAGTTAGCTTTTCCCTAATTAACATTGCTCAGGTTAGGGAGACCATGCAGTCACCAATCAGAATATTTTGCATATTTAGCTTGTTTTAGATTGTGGTTAATGCAGCTTAGCACCGCCAGTCACTCGGACAAGCATACAAGAAACTGCTAATGCCTCTCTCAGGTTGAGTTAAAAATGGCTACATAGAGTAACCTATTAGATAAATGAGATGTGATTCTTCTTTCTTGTTCAAACCTTTTGAGGTCAAGAAAATTAAGAAGACATTTCACACTTAAAAAATTAGCAACGGCGAGGGATATTGTTTTTGTCTGCAAACTTCCATCTTAGTTGTTATTCTGTTTTAGAGTATGGAAATAAAAAAATGAAAGGTAATATGAAATCTTAATTTATCTTTTTTTATGTAAAATGTAGTCTTGGCAATACAGCACACCTGGCTGCCACACTTAGAAATGTAGTGTTTTTGCCATTGCTTTAATACTTGTATGCAATGACAACCATTGAACATGTGTTTGTTGAGAGCATATTATATGGTTTCACATTAAATGTTTTAATATGGGCTATTAATACCTACCTTTATAAGAGCTTTGTTGTCAATGGCGAAATATACAAATGAAATGATGTCATCATGGAAAAATTAGCATAAAAACTCATTTGGTAGCAGATAACTGAATTTCACAGTTTTGATCCCAATAGACATGTACTATTCAGAACAGGTTTACAACAATATCTCAAACATACTTCAAGAATGAAAATATGAGTTGCTGTTCATCTGATTCTCTTTTTCTATCTCGTATTTAGCCCTGTGTAGTTTTCAGTAGATCAGGATACATGGCTAGATCAGAAACATTTTTTTTTATTTGACCAAGATTTCTCTGTTAGTTCTATCACTTTTTTTTTCTTCTTTTTTATAACGCACAATGAGGACTAATGCCAAAGGGATAAATATCAAGCTGTAAATATTTCTAATAAAAGAGAAACAGAGTAGGATGGATAATCAGAGCAAAAACTCTGTTTCTTTGCTTAAAGAACAAGAAAGGAATAGGAAGAGTATTATAAGAAACGTAAAACAGGTGACATAAAATCCTAAGAAGACAGAACTTCTCTATTTCATTTTTAAACTTGTAGCCTCCTAAGTTTGTTTCCTTTGTTGAAGTTTAAAGATTTTTTCTTTCAACAGAAAAAAAGTCAATTAGGAGAGTTTGGACTTGGCTTTCCATCTAAATGCCTCAAAGGAGGCAGTTGCAGTGGCAGAATGTTTTCACAGCCGTAGGGAACAACTTACCTTTGTCCTTGGTTTGTCAATAAGTACCCAGTGACTCAAGAGATGTCCAATGAGTCATTACAAGCAATAGACTACAGGTGAGTTAATGGTGTGTTCATTGACCAGGGCCCTCTCCTCAAAGGATGAATGGATGTGACTCATCTGCCAAACACTAACGGACAATAACTGGTACGCTGAACAAGAAAATAGAGCTAAAGTTATGTGGCCACTAATAAGTGGTTACTGTAAATCCTTCTTTTGGGACAAGTGGGTGTGTGTTTTGAGTTTGAGGTGTAGCACGGGAAAGCAAGCCTCTCTCCTAATCCTGAGTCTGTCCGGTTTTTCAATGAGATACTCTGTTGGGGATTTGCTTTCTCTGTGTTTTAAATTCAAGAAGAAACAAAAGCATTTATTTCATTCACGCTTGCTCTGATTTCCAGGGCAGGTGTTTTATTTGTTGATCTTCACCTTTTACATATTTGAGTTGCAGTGGCCCATTTATAGGTTTTATTATGGGACAAAATTTTAAAGAATATACTCCAAATGCAGCAAAAAAAAACATTTATCTAGACATATCACTGCAGGATAGATCATTTTCACGTTTGTGTTTTAGTCCAAAGGATAAATGAAGTTAATTCAGCCAACTAAAAAGTTGGAAGTGAATTTAAAGACCCCCAAGGGTTTCCTCTTAAAGAGTTGACGGAAAAATCAATATCTTTCCCTTTCTTTTTTTCTCTTTTTCCCTTTCAGGCAAATGTGATGTGTACTCATAAGTAGTCATCCACATCTGTCTGTTCCTTTCACTGTAAGCAAGTGCTGGAGTGTGCAGATGAATTTGTTACATGTCAGAACTGCTTAAAACCGACATCTCAATAGCTTGTTTTATGTTTAAAACCACTGCTTTGTTTCATTCACCTATACATTATGAGAATACTGTTTTTCTTGTGTTGCTTTGACTGAAATGTGAAGATTTTTTTAATGCCACAACAGATGTTTTTGTCCATATAGTTAATACAAAGAGAAGGCTTTAAAAAAAAGGCTAAGATTGAGCCATCATTGTAGTTAAAGACAACTAAAAATCCATAAATGCATACTCCAAAAAATCCCTTATTCCCATTTTCTTTTTGTAAAATCTTTACTTGCATTCGCAGCTTTTGTTACGTCCCTTTGCATGGTAAAACCAAGTTTCTGTTTGTTGTTAACCCTCTTGATGGTTGTTGTAATTACACCCCTCAGTCCATATTTGCTCTTTGCAGATTTGTTGTTGTTTTGCTACTAATTGTTTGATGGAGAGTCGCATATTTAACATCTTCATTTGTTTTTCATTTTGTTCTTTTTCCATTAACAGAGCCCCTGGATTGTTTACATTTCTGCTTGTAGTCTTTGTCCTGCCTTTGAGTCCTGTTGTTAAACCATGATTTATAACATTAAGTCTAATATACCTTCTACATAGCATGTAAAGAGAGCATTGTTTCATTAAAATTGAAGGCATGGCTACAGCCAAAACAGCTTAATATTAAACATTAATACAGAAGACGCAAGTAAACGAACCTAATTAGCTGTATTTAGCTAAAAGTGTAGTTTTTGGTTTTAACGTAAATCTTATTTTAGAGTCTGAAAACATAATTTTGTTGATGGGTTCAAAATGCACATAGATTCTTTTTCATAATAGAGCTTTCTAAAACACAATTAACCTTATTATTCACATGCTCTTCAACAGCAATTTCATATATGGATGTTAATATACTGTATATACACATAGGTAATGGTTATCTCAACTTTGTAGACTTTGCTGCAAACATTTTGTTTAACAGTTCTTCCTGAATTTGGGGTATTGGTGTAGTAGTCGTAACCTAAAAACAAAAATTGGCAAGAAGAAAAGATATGTATTGTGGAAATGTAACGAATAAAAAACAGGCTGCCGGTAGCGAGAACAAACACTGGCGAGGTTTTTTTACAAATTTTGGTTAGGATTCTGGTACAGCAATTTTTTTTTTTTACCACTCCTCTCCCTTCACAGTGACTGACTGCCGCACACTTGAAACCCCCAGCAAAGTAGATGCTAAAAAATGCATTGGTACTATGTAACCACTATTAGCCAAAAACCAGTATATCAACAAAGAGTCCTGCTGTGCCGAATAGAACCTAATGAGAAAGCAACATTTGACACAAATTTTCCCCAAGACTATGAAAAGACTGGAATCTTTCACCTAAGTAAAGCAACAGCCCAAACTTGAGGAAAAGGAGATTATACCACAACTAGATCGGATGGCATAAAGCAGCTGAAGTACTATAGCGATAACAGCTTTAGTTTTTAAGCAGAACGTTTATCATTTCGGGAAATGCTTTCTTCACCAGTTTTCACTTTTTAGCAGCTTCATAAATCAATAATCCCTATAGCCAAGTAGTTAGTTTGCTCAGCTGGTTCTGTTTTTTCTCAAATCGGAGTGAGGTTTGACTTCATTATTGAAGTGCAGTTACACCTTCTGTAACAATACACACTGATTATGAGTGTAATTTGCAAAAATACTACATGCATTGCTAACTTAAAGTATTCATCGGTTTTAGGAAGTTAAATGCTGATTAATGTCTGTAGACATCAGAGTATCATTAAGGCCTACATATTGCAAAAAAATTCATTTATATATGTTGTTTTAAAAAGCAATATGTATGGATTTTCTGGACCACAGAAATAAGATTTCATGGTAGATCATTAAGGTCAGAAGAGAGCTGTTGTGTACTTGTTGTTGACCTCTTATCTTGGGGAGGGGAAAATACTTGCCTGAAGTTGTGTTATGTCATGCTCACACTGAACCGACACAACACTTCTTTCTCTGTAATTGGCTGTTCCAACAAAAGCATCATGGGTGTCTGAATCACCACAGTCACTTTGTATTTTCCTTTCAACTTCAGTTTCCTGTCTTTCGTGCCACTTTATTGCAGCAGCAGCATTTAGTGCCTCAGATATGCCCTTGTCTGCCCCAGTTTCTATCACTGAAAATGATAGCAAACTTTAAACAGAGTGTAAGTGACAGCAACCTCGAATGGTAAACAACTGAGAATTAAGGAAAGAGTACTTCCTAAAATACTGCCTTTTGATACACCTTGATCTGTTGTCTGGTTAGAATATCCAAACACTTTCGTTAAACAAAAATAGACTAATTGTTAAAATTCTGAGATTTCATAACATCCTCCATTTGAGTGCTAAATTGTTTCAATAAAATGGTCAAATCTGTACCACTTTGTTTCTCAAATGTTGTTTTTGCATTTTGGATATTGCCAACCACTTTTGGATATTAGAAAAACAGATACAAGAATCTCTTGATATTTAGATAGAAATTATGAATCAGGTTAAAAGAGCAATGCAGTGACATAAATAACAAAAAAGAAATGTCATCTTGAGGCTGAATCAGAGAAGGAAACATGCAGAGAGACTAGGTCGATGGTTTCTTTTTTGGGTACCCAATATCCCTGAAACCTATAGACATATCTCCGGTATCAGCACTCTTGATACAAACAGTTTAATTACCTATTCCATGTACGTAGTTTGCACTGTCCTGTTAATGCCCTTTTCAGTTTAGTTCAGTTTTTAAGCACAACCAACCAGTAGGCAAAATCCAGTGCTCTGAAGAATTATTGGTTTGCATCTGGAGACGGCACCATGACACTCTGGGTGTTTTGTTTTCGCATTTAGGGTCTCCCAATCTGTCATATCCATATAACACATTTGAGATGCACAGCTTACTAACCCTTTCAGAAGTTCACACTTCCAGTACATTCAACACTTTGTTTGGCAGCTCTGAGATTAACAGGTAGACTTCACAGACAGAGATGGTTTGAAGACATCTAAGCTCCTAGCTTTAAATGTTTTAGCACATGGTGTTCACATGAAGTATGTTTATATGTCTGCTCTACTTTGCATACTCTGTCTGAGGAAAATATATTATTCAATACGATAGAACTGACGAACTTCTAAGCTTGTGTGGGTTAAAACTCATTGTTCACCACAGCGGATTGAAGTCTCCATGCTTAACACAAAGTAAATCAAATAATAGCCTTCTGACTCTCCATTGTGTTCTGGATGTAACTGTTTCTGGTTGACATGCATTATGTGCCCCACGATGTTTTCACTGGAGCCAGTTGACGTTTTAATTGTTGCCCTCTTGATTGCAATAATGTCAAACTTGTTGGTGTCCAACAAGCCATTCACCAGTCAGTAGCAATACGATTTCAAACTGTCCCTTTCAGGTCACTTGCACATCTAATGCAGTACTTTTGGACTCTAAATTCCTATAACTCTTGATGGAGCTAAAATAGCATTATAATAATGTAAAGAAATACAATTCAAAAATGTACAGCATATTAATGCTTTTTGTTTCTCAGTCCTGTTCCTTAGGGACCACTGTTCTGCATGTTTTAGGTGTTTCCTTTCTGCCATCACACAACTTGATAGCATGCAGGAACTAATGCATGCAGGAACTAATGCAATCAGACACATTTAAAACACACAGGGCAGTGGGGGCTGAGAAACAGGATTGAGAAACATTGCCTTATAGTATTACACCCTCAAGTACAAATTATTATTAATTGTTTAATATTAATTCTTATCTTAATTTTTTTTATCTTTTCTCTTTAAAGAGTAACATGCAACTGGATGTGAGCTGGTTAACAAATTAACCAGTTCTGCAAGAGTTTGCCTTTCTTCTGAGTGAGAAAATGATGTAATTGGCTTCTTTTAGCCAGCTAACCAGCAGTGTGCAGCAACATGAAGGGCTGCAGGAGTACTACTACCCATTTAGTCTGAAAAAAAACTAATCAGTCTTCTATCTTATTCAAAGGTTTTCAAAACTATAGGAACTATATTATACGTTGTTTTGCATTGATATCAGTAACCTCCCATACCTACTGTATGCCCATTTATTGAGGAACTTGCAAAGCTTCTTAGCGCATTATCACTTCAGTGAAGTTTTTGTTTCAAGTGCTTTACAATAATAGCTGTACCGCATCCTTTCTTGTCAGATTTTAATGCAAATGGAAACACATCCATATGGAGTAACTCTTTGTTAAGTGCAAAGCCTGTAGAGAAAGTGAAGTGAAGTGAAGTGTGGTGTCGGTTCTGCAGAAAGTGTTACCTTGATTATTTTTTGGTTACTTCCTTATTTGACCATACAGTGCTGATACTGACAATGCTTTCTAGTATGAACAACATATGATATGATAATGACGTTTTCACCTATCATTTTAATATCTGTTATTTACAGCAGGACAATTTTGCTTCATTTATAAATATTATGTAAAGAAAATCACCTCTTTACAACCCAAATTTGCATTCAGTGTTGAAAGCACCTTGACAGGTACAGTCCATCTAAAGGACATAATTCTTATTCCGTTAAACATGCATTACCTTGTAATTGCAGCTATTGCAAATTTCACATTTTTGTTCACATATCTTGTCACTTCACATATTTGATAAAAATACACATTAAAATAAATTTTAGATCTGATTCAACCTAAGACTAGATTATTAGTACAGCCTTTTTTATTATTATTATTATTTTTAAATAGTGTAAATATAGCAAATTTTAAACAACTGCTGTGAACATACTTACAGTACCGCTGTTCTTCTTCAGCATGATACAGAAAAGAAAATAGCATCACTTAGTATCATTTTACCGAGAGAATTAAAGAAGTATTTAGAACAAGAGTTTTTTTAGATTAATGTTTTAATACAAAAAAGTGAAGTGATTGGTGTTAATGCATCACTATCTTGGAATGTATTATTAAAATACCTGTTTATAATCAGTAAAATTTGACTATTTACTCCTATGCCTTCAGACAAGTTTGTAAATAGAAGCGCACATATGTAAAACATAACTATTTAGAGGAATTTTATTACTTCTTTCTAAATATGTAAATAATTACATTAACGTCAACTTCCCTCCACACCATGTCCATGAGTATTAAGTCTCCTGGCATGTACACTAGCGCCCCCAGGTGTACAGCTGGTTGGATTTTAAGTTTAGTTTAGCCCACTGCAGTTTCCCTTATGCTGATGTTTTGCTAGAGATTAGTATGACCCTATTCACTTCATCCCTGCTAGCACGGTTTGTTCACTGAGGATCAAACTAAAAGTTTTTGCCAAGTTTCTCTCTATCTCTCTCGCCCTGTTAACAAAAAAAACAGCTGAGCCGACAGCTGCCCTGTGTTTTTGAGAGTCTCTTTTACATTCTAACAGTATCACACACTAAGAAACATTGAGGCAGGGATCAAACATCATAAATCCCCCCACTCGCTCGGAAATCTGGGGATTTTTTATTTTCTTCTCTCAAAGGAGGGCATAATAGGGTTTGGCTGTGGAATGACCTCACTGGTGAGACTCACATGCTCAGCTCCACAGTGAAAGCTTGTGACGACAGTGACGCGGCACTTTTGTCCAAGATAATGAGGAGCAGAGGAAGGGGATTTCTGCTTAACTGTAATCACCAGCTGGAGGTTTTGATATAAAAAAAAAAAAAAAAAAAAAGAGAAAAAAAACTGCGACGCTAAAGAAAAGTTACCCTCCTTTTTTATTTTCGGGTTGCTAGCCCCCAGTCTAAATCATGCCAAATCAGTTGAAGATGTACTTACATCTTGTGACTTTATTAGGAACTTAACAGACATAGTCTGTCATTAAAACAATAATTCAAATAACTGTTATACTTTTTTAACTGCTCTGCAAGATATTAATGTTTAATTTTGCTATCATTAAGTTTGATTTGGGCTGATATCAAATATTCCCAATCTTAGGTGGTTCGTTTATATTGGCATCAGAACAAGGGCAGGTGTTTTAAGGTGCCGCCGCACGTTAAGTTCATCCGGTGATGGTAGTAACACCATGTGGACGACTGCACATGTGGTCGATCCCTGTGGGCTTGTTGTTTTCACAGAACAGATGCTGAGCTGTTGGCACTCTGGTGACAGCTCTGACCTGCACAGCTACCTCTAGAAAGTCAACCTCATTCAAACATTGTGCGGGTTAACACAAAAAAAAAAAACAGTGTTGAAAACAGATGTGTTTTCAACATGTGGAAAATTAAACTTCATTGATATATTAGGAACAGAAATGTATTTATTTTGTATTTTTAATTTCTTTTATTTTGTCTTGAATGAAAAGGTGGCAAACAAGCCAGTTATAGCCCCCCATGAGGCCTAAGTAAAAGAAAATCCCAATTTTCTCTCAAACCCTTAAAATAGCATAAATGTTATCCAGATAATGTTGTTGAGACCTTTAACTCTTTGCTGTAGATCTATTATGTGACTTTGTGCTGACATTGTACTGTACTTTCAGCTTGACAACCTCTATATATTTTCTGAAAGTGGTATTTCTGCCCTCTTCATTCACCAACCTTATCGGCCTGAAAAAGGCCAGAGATGCAACCAGACAGCAGTCAAAACAATGTTGCCTTCTGTTCTTTCCCCTCATTCTCACTTCTTGAGGAGATTGAATTTTAATTGTGTTTGGGACCAAATGCTTCTCGGTGCGACAGGTTTCATAACACATCTGTTTGTTGTACATTCCCTTGAAAATAGTTTTTGATGGGCGGATTCGGAGAGTTTTTGCTCGAGTTAGGAACCCAAAAGAAGTATGATAAGTTTGCTGATTGAGGCCAACATCTCAAACATTGACATCTGGCAGTTAATGCGAAGCTCAGAAATCATCAATTATTCACAGTTGTAATACATTTAAAAGTAGCTTTTATAGATAAGTAAATGGCTTTCTTTCAATGTCCTTGAAGGCATGTTCAACATAACAAATCATTTTAGATGTATAAAGTGGCGTAAACCAATTGCTGTAAACCCAATGTTTATTGTGAAAGCAAATTTGTTCATGTTTCTGTTGACATTGTGGGCCATAACTGATGAATATTTCAGACTTGTTACTGTTTGCCATTCTAAATGGATTTTATTAAGACCAGTCATTGTTGTCTTGCACCAGAAGGCACAAAAGTGCACTCATGGACCAAACCCTATTAGGCTAAATGTCCCTTTATTACTCTATAAACATTATTAGGTTTCTATGACAACAAAACACATATGTACAATCATGTTTTGCTGCACTTGCAGTGATTGAAATATTTGCTTTGCATTTTGGTTCCCCTCATTCTTCTTTAAACATGTCTACTGCTTTCTCCCACTCATTTCAGGCTTCGGTGTTTAGTGCCTTGCAAAATTATCTATATTTGAATATGCAATAATCACAATCAGTCAGTTTAGGTGGATGGATGAAAGATTTGCGGTTGTGCATTACTGTGTCCATTTTCCTATGACTGAAATGTATCACTAACCTGGTTCGGTTGTTTGTAAGAGTGCTTTAACATCTGGATAGTCCTGGGAAGTTACTGTAGTTTTATCGAGTGAAAAGCTAACCTTTACACAACACTTTTGAAAGTGGACCATACATCTCAGATAATGGTGGCCATTCTTCATTAATTGCACATTGTACCAAGCTCCAATTACCAGGGTAAGACCACAGTTTTGCTCAAGATATTGCAATGGGAAAAACATTATGGGTGACATACCAGGGTTCAAAAGAAGACAAATTGTTGGTCCACGTCTTGCTGCCGCATTTATGACCAAGACAGTAAGTATTGTGTGATGTATCCAGTGTAATGTCAGCATAACACCAACAGGGACGAACCACATCCACCAGGATTAACTGTGGATGTAAGAGAAAACTGTCTGAAAGGGATGTTCAGGTGCTAACCTGGATTGTATCCACAAAACAAAAAAACACGGCTGCCCAATTAATGGCA
>JAVLVB010000491.1:1177315-1203386 GCA_032876305.1 Orestias chungarensis | reverse complement strand
ATGTTAAGTTGCTGGCAGAAAATGAGCCCTGCAGGAAGGTTTCACAGGTGTAGCTTCTACAAAGAGAAAAATACTGAAAGAAAAGACATTTAACAGACTAATTGTGTAGTAGAACAACAAGGACAGACAGGAAAAGTGCTCTGATTGTGTACGCTTAAATACTCACTGTTCTGGAATTATGTAATATTTTAAACAATGAAACCAGACACATTATGCAAAGCTTATAATCAGTATATTTGAACAGTTTTTTTCTTTTCATTTTCAAATAAAGTCAAACATACTCATTTTAGAGCAAAAATTTCAGCCTAGAACACATGCAGTTTAAACTAAAATGACAAGTTAAGGCAAAAATGCCATCCCTGTAATACAAGTAATATATTATACAATATTCTTACACACACACACTCATGCTGTGATGATGATAAATATGCAAACATGAACTCTAAGATGTAATATCTACACCCTGTTGCAAATGTTTCCACCTTCACATATTTATGTTTACAAACGAGTCATCTGACCTCCTGTGGGCCGTTCACTGGGTGAGCTGCGTTTCATTGTTAATTTCTGTCACTGCAGGAGGCCGTGGGACCATCAGATGGCCTCGTAGTGACACATTTCAGCTCTAATGTCACACCTCTCACTTCACATTCTCATTAGTTTAATGTGTTATTATTTTTATTTAATCAAAGTCTGCTTAGATTCTGCTCCCAAGAAACTGAAAATGGCAGGAGATTTGACAGTCTGTTTTATAAGCATTTTACTAGCAGTTTGGGATTGCCGCTTTTGGCAGTTAAGCCACAGATGTCCAATCATACAAATCCTCTATTACTGTTTAAAAACATAGTTATAACAAAAGTGGGCCTGCAATGACGTTACGGTACTTTTTGAAGATAAAAGCTTAAGAGTTTCCAATGAGATCAAAATTGTTCGATTGTTGGGAATAGCAAGCCATGTTTAATGTAACTGTGGTTGGCTTGCTCTATTTTATTCCTGATTGTTATTTATTTAATTTTTTTTACAGATTAATTAGTGATCTAAGGTGTTGCAAACAACAAATATCAGCATCAGAATTTTGTTTATTGATCAAGTATTTTAAAATACAAGGAGTTTGACGTGGTTGTGGCGCAGAACATACAACACATACAAAGAATAACAAAAAAAATCCATAATGAATATGTATGTAAAGTAGTTAAATCTAAGCATAACAGTATAAAAACTTAACTTCAACTAACAACTTAGAACAAAATTTAAAAATATTAAAAACTACTGATAGTCATGTCTGAGTCGTTTTGGTGAAGACTGCCTTAACGAAAGCCCAGATGACATTAGTCTTACTTTTATTTGTACACAGTTGTGCATTAATTTCCACTGATCTCTGCCATACTGAACATGATCCAGGGATTCCCCGGGACAACATAAAGCAGGAACTTTTTCAACCGTTACATTTCGAAAGGTGTTTTCTAATGGTGTCATTGTCGTTGGAAACATTTGCCGCTGTCGTGTAAATAAACAGTATAACCAAACGTTTCCATTGTCACGAGCGGTGCATCCCATTTTGTCAGTGTTGCCATTCAAAACAACTTTCACCCCTGGCAGCAGAAAACATTTAAAAAATGCTTTCAAATCCTTTTTTTCTTGAAGTGATCAGACTTATCACTTATGTCAACCCAATTAGCCTCTTTCAGGCTTATGTTTTTTCTCTTCATCCTTGTGGTGTGAAGTTATTTTTCATCATCCAAGACGTCATAAAGCTTCTCCAGTATTGTTTCCTGTATCCTGTTTGTTTCACTGAAAGCAAACTGGATGGCATTCTATTCTCTTTACTTAAGTGAAATTACACAAGTGCCATCAAATTCTTCCAAGCCAAGCCAGGTGGCTCATTGACTGGGCCGACTAAACGATTGACTCCTCAGAGGCAGATTGGCTCTGGCTGAGACACTGTGCTTAGAAAGCCTGAGGTGAAATCCCCGACTGTTTTGATTTATTTTGTCTCTCTCTCTGCATTTGTTTGGGTCTCCTTTCAGCAGTGGAAGGATTTAACGCTGAGGGATTAGCCAAAGTAAGCCCTTTTTTTTCAGTTTTGATAGGAAAAATCAGTAAATTAACTTCAATGTCTCTCCAGTACAAAACCGTTGCGTGTACAGATGCACATGAATTTAATTCAACCCTCATACAAAAGCAGAACACACACACTGTGGCTTTTTCCTCTCAGTGTCCGCTCCATAAATAACTGTCTCTCTCTCTGAGTCAACATATCTCTGTCACCTTTTATTACATGATTTAATAAATGCTGATGCACAAAGCCTCCATGTTTAAAACCAAATTTCTGCCTTTTTTTTCTTTCGACTAGCTGCTGCTATAAAGCTTTCTTGTTGTGTTTTTGTTTTTTTTCGTGTTACTGTCCAGATCACGTCTCTCAGTGTGTGGGATTTGTTCAAAAGAAGCAAAAAAAAAAAGTAGGTTCAGTGAAGGAGGAAGGCCTCCCTGCTCCAACACATGGTGCCCAGACTAAACAACAAGACGAATGTTTCCTGAATCCAACTTGGCACAGAAGCAACCCAATCTGCCAATGTGTCTGTGTTGAATGGTTTTGAAAGGCTTGCATTCCAAACAGGAAGAAAGGAAAAGCTAGAGGAGGAATGGGGTGAAATTACTACAGCGAGACACAAGGAAAGGTGAGATAGGGGGTTCAGTGTTGGTCATTTGAACAGCCCTTGCAAAAGTTTCCAGACCCCTTGCACATTTTGTGACAACCGCAAACATCAGCATATTTGTTTGAATTTTAGTTATAAGATCTCCTACAAAGTTATATGTAACTGTGAAGTGTATAAAAATGAGAATTGTAAAATATTAAAAAGGAATGAATTTGTTTTTTATTTATTTATTTTTCTGTTTTAGATCCATATCTCATCATATTGGATTATATTTGCCCGTAATCCCAGTGCATGGGGTGTTCATCTTAGAGAGACAAGCATCCAAATTGCTTTAATGTGATGTGCAGCCAATAAGAATGCAAGGATATTGTAACAGGACAATTTAAACTGCAGAAGACAAAAAGACTGCCAGATAGTCAAGTGGATGTGAGAGATGGATGTTGATAAATGTTTAACTGACAAAAAAAGGGGAAATTATTGTGGTTTTCTCTGTTAAAACAACCAACTATCGACATCGCTTTTTCTTTGTCTTCCATGTTTATTTACAACGAACTCACGTTTGATGTGGAGAGGTTTTGTGAGATCTGACATGTGAATGTTGGTAAATTAAATCTGTTCAGGTGTGGTTTGTCATTTTTGCCTTGTGGCTGAAATCCATATACTGTAGAAACCAACCTGTTTTAAACATGATTTTTAATTTTTTTTAATCCTCATGTGAGGTCTCAGCTTTTAAAAATCAACTGAAAATGTTCTGATCTTCCCGTGTGAACCAGGCATTCTAGAATTCATTTTTGCAAAACTGATCAAGCTGAATTACCTTGTTAGCAGTGCATCATTTTTTGTTTAAGTTTAGGATTTGGCCATTCTTCCACACATATATGTTTGGATCCTAACCAGTGAATTGTAGCTTTGGTTATATCACAGATTCCTGTCCGTAGACGGTTGTTCTGGCCTGGAAGAGCCTTAAAGAGCGATGAAGAACGACGCACTTTGGAGAAAATGCAGGTTGCTTTCTTAACAGCTTCTCACATCTTTGTGCATTAAGCTTGCTAGTGAGACTTGTTCATGAAGTACCGTTATCCACACTAGGAGAGAGCTGATGTTAGCTTGCCCTGTTATTAGGATGAACTTCCTTTAAAAGAAAATAATAAGAGTTTTGGATTTGTTGCCAATCAGGGGTGATCAAATCGTAAATAGTCCAGTAGAGTTGCAAAGTCAGCTAAATTTATACCAATCTAATGTAGAATTTCGGCTGCATTTTATTTAAAAAAAACTACTTTGCAATTGTTTTTTAACCCAACAATAAATATTACAACATCAAAAACATACAGAAACCTTTAATTGATCATTGAAATTGGTAAATCTGCAAATGATAGTTTTAGTTGCTATATCTGCCTTTCATCACTATGTGTCCTATAGCTTTTTGAGCAATGTGTTCGTTGTGATCATCTGCCGTCGTGACACTGTCCAACTGGCCAAATCTTAAATGAGCATGAAAAAATGCAAGTTTGTAACAATTATTAGATAAGTTAACAATTATTGCAAACAGTCCTTAAGGATGTGAATATTGTGATGTCCACATATTTGCTATATTTGGTTTAGCCCTACTTGGAATTGAACGTTTTAATTTTATCTTACAAATTGAAAGTCATTGTAGCTTTATCTTTTATCTAACGCAAATAAAATAATATCTAAGTCATTGTTTTGATCTATATCTGCTAAACCAGCAGCGATATTGGTTACAGACAGTTGTTGTAGATAGACTTGCTAACCATTATTCTTTAACATCTACTAGTTTCTTTTAACCTTTTACGCACACTAAGAAAAAATCTGTATCTCTTTAGGTCGACCCCCAGAAGACACAAGGTGTTACAGTCTTGCAGGGTTTGACCTGAGAACAACAACAAAAGCTCAGTGTGCTCTTAAACAAACGCTCTCCTCCCACACATAAGCTCTCACCCACATGTAGCACTTTAAACCCTTTTTTATTCACTTTTTTTTATTTGGAGGTCAGTAGTATGTGCGCACTCGGCAGCTTGCTGGGGAAATTATAATTAGGATTTTTAAAGAATGGGTTGGGGTAGTATGGGGAAAATTCTTGGCAGACTGCGAGAGAAGCTGAGGCTCCACAGGGGCTATGAAGGGTTGAGTCTCACTGTGGTTTTTAACAACAAGCTGTTGGATTCGGAGAGAAAGTTACAGACACACCCCTAGCTGGAAACTGCACCTTTTTTCCCCACATATGCTTAAAAAATGTATCTTTCTGAGCTAGACTACTTAACAGGAAGCCTACTTTGTGTTTCCTTCCATTACCTTCACCCTTTCTCTCTTGGTCTCATGACTGAGGAGAATCAGATTCCCTATTGGTGGCAAGAGGTTAAAACACCTTTTAGCAGAAGGAGAAAATATGCACACACGGATGAACGCCTGCATGTGACAAGCCCCTGACAAACAACGGTTGAGAGAAAAACAGAGAGAGAGAGGGGGAAAGAGTAGGGAAGGGGCTAGCTGTACTTTCTTGGAAGGCCTGATTGGAGAATAAACAACAGCCCAGGAAGTGCTGAAGTAAGACCGAGGGAGGGGAAATCAGGAGATCCGCCGGCAGAGAGCAAAAAGTTGTAGGGCTGCAGGGAGTAGAGTCCTCGTTTCTGTCGCTGTGGTGGTTCCCACTGGTGAAAGAAAAAAAAAATCTTATCAGGACATACTGTGTTACAGAAAGAGCCCAGGGTGAGTAGCTGCATCTCATTCAATAACACAGCTCAACTCTCACACAGATGTTAGTTGATAGAAGTACAGAGGTTTAGTCTTTAAACACGGCCCATTTTTTCCATTTGTTTTTCCTGTTGTGGATTCATGCATTTAAATGGGGAACATTTTTTTTTTACTTAAGAAGCGTCTCAGGTTTACAGTGTGTAATTTTGTCTTTAATTCCACCAGGATGTGTGTGTGTGTGTGTGTGTGTGTGTGTGTGTGTGTGTGTGTGTGTGTGTGTGTGTGTGTGTGTGTGTGTGTGTGTGTGTGTGGGCGGGTTGTGCATGTGTGTTTCTGTGCGGCATGTGTGTTTCCTTAAACTAGTATCTGTCATACAAAATCCAACCAAGCTGAAATTTCCAATACTCTTGAACCTTTAACACCTCTTTGGATCACTGGGACATGATATATACAGTATCAAAGTAGCTTCTTGTGCTTCAAATTTACTGTACTTTCTCCCTTGTTTGGACCAAATGGATTTTACTATTTTCCTCCTGGGGTGACTTAGATTAATCGTTACTGTCACAGGAATCTTGGACTTAGCTGTTGTAAAAGCCACAAGGAAGCTCCAATTAGTGATTCTCTCTAAAATATGTCAACATTTGTGAAAAATTAACTGTCTTATCATACTTAGCTTCCTGTCTGGATCTTGTCAGTAACATGTTGAAGGCAATTAGCTTCATTCTCTACTCATGACAATTTAAGGTTAGCATCAAATATAGCTCATGTTTAATTCATCATGTTTTTTTCTAAAATATGAAAGAAACATTTTTACATATATATTTCAACTGCAGTTGTTTTTAATTTTTGAATATTAGTTAGTTGAAAAAGTGAAAGTAATAAACATTTCACATAGTGATACATTCCTGCCTTTCATTTTTTTTTTACAATTATTTTAAAAACGGACACTTTTCAGAACATAATTTTGAAGTTTGTCAGAACGTTTAGTGAAAGAAAAAAAGATGAGTTTCCTATCAGAAAGACAAATGAGCTTGCACCCTATTACCCCTTACCAGACCTCCCAAAATTCATCGCTCATCACCAGTTTTGGCAGTTCGGCGGAGTTTAACTCCCTGACAAGTTTTATGTGTGCTTTGCTGATATAGCAAGATGTGTTTTTTTTTTTGTTTTTTTTACAAGACCACAGGAAACTGTTATTAAGTGTAAGGCAAGGCTTTGGCTGCCAACGCAATGTAACTGTGCTGCTTTTCTAAGTGCTTACATATGAGGACCAGTGATTTTGGTAGAGCTTTTACGAGCAGAGTTACTCAGCAACTTTGGGCTATATGCTTGGAGTTGACTTACATTGTGAGATAATATTGAATGTGAATGCTTTAATACCAATCTGGATTCATAATTGCATCAGTCAAACAATTTATCATGTGTGCAATAGATTAAGCACCTACTACACCGATTACATTCATAAGCAGGGAAATGCAACCCATATCCGACTTTTTAATTGCAGTCTGATTGGGCCAAATCTATTTTTTGTTTCACCTCGCAAAAAATCCAGTTTGAACCAATTCTGTGTTGCAAATAAATCGGATACATATCTGAAAGGTCATTTGGCGTTTTTTAATCCAACTCTTATGTCACTGATATGAGACATGCACCATAATTCTGCACCAGAAGAAGCCACACATTAAAGACACATTAAACAACGACTAAATCAAGCAGTGCTGGCACTTTGGACGTGTCTTCGTCTGTTAGGTGCAAAACATCAAAACCCAACCACCTCTGGTTAAAACTGCGCATCGAAACTGGATATTTTACAGAAGTTGGCTGTCAATGCACCACCGAAGACTATTTCAATTGGTTGTGCTGTCTTTGTTTTTTAGCTTCCTTCGTATGTTTTTATGACCTTGTTGTTTTGTTCTACAACTTTAAAAATCAATCAATACACATTGGCATCTATTATTACGGTACTTCAGCAAACAGTGTGCTGTTATGTGACGTCTCTTTGGCCTCACCAACTATTGTCATAGAAATCGAATAGTGCTTGCATTTATTTATCATGTATAACTACAGCAACAAAAATAAAAAATATTTTTGCAAGACAGGATAGACTTCCTAGGTGAACATAGTCTCAGTTTATCTCAAATATATTGGGGGGAAACTGAGGTTGATGGCTGTCAAGGAGGATTTAAATTGATGGTTACACACCTGGGCCAGTGGCAATGGATCTGTGTTGGTAATAGAATAGTGTGCGAGATCTGATATGTTGTTTTGCCATCAAGCTGTCTGCAGTGCCATCTAAAAATCTCCTGGTATTTATGTTAGCTGGTCAGCAGCCAGCTCCCTTATTTATTTAATTACATTTCAGCTAATAATTGGTTAATGGTGTTTGATATTTGCACTTATTGATATTCTCAAGAACCTCCCAGTATTAAAAATAAATACTGACAGGTAACTGGGAGCTTAAATAAATAATAAGTGTTTTGAGTTTTGAGTTTTTACAGTCAAGGCTGTAAGATTTGCTCAGATGAGAATTATAAGATACAAAATAGTCTAATTAGTCTAAACTAATCCTATTAACTTTCTCTCTGCCATGTTCCTTGTTTAATATAATTTCTAACAAAACTGACAGGTCTTCAAAGAAAAGCTGTGTTTATACTGACAAAGATAATGCAGTTTCTGAAAGTCATTGGTTGGACTGGATTTAATCTAGGGGCATCATAGTAAAAAGAGGCTGAATACAAATTTGTATCACATATTGCAAATGTTTCATTTTTAGGGCAAATTGAAAATCCAAGTTTCTTTTTGTTTACGTTTTTTTTTTTTTTTCCGCTCTACTTTGTGCTATCCTGCCACATACAATCAAAATAAAATGCAATGCAGTGACTATGGCAAACCTACAAAGTAAACCTACAAAGCCATCTCTTTTAACCCGCTGTGCTTTATTTATTTAAAATAACTACCTCTGTGTCTGCCATCTATCAGGTCTCTGAGACATTTGGCCTGACATTGTGCCTCCTGCATTTCACAGGAGCCTACCAGGGTCTCCTTGTACTACTGATTGACAAGCTTTGTATACACATGAACAGAAGCCAAATGACTGAGCTAGTAAACCAAGAGGGAAATGGATGGCATTGATGTTTGAAGAAAGTTAAAAGCACAGATTAGAATTTGCAACCTGCAAATATGCCAGCTCAGTATCCACAGTCTTAGAGCCTACAACACTGAAGGTTTTTCATCCTCATATAGCATTAATTAAGAAACGTTTGACAATTACAGACGACTAATCCCAATTATTATGGATGAGACCTTTGGCCTGATTTAAAACCTGCAGTGGCTTGCCCTTGTCCTTCAGATGTGGACTTTTTAAATACTTTCTATGATTTAAATCGACTTTCTACTAATGAGTAATTATCAAAAAATTATTTTATAATTACTCCTCAAGGCTATCAAACCTGTTTTAACAATGTTAAGTGTGACTGAGATAAAAATAAAAAAAAAGCTCTAATCTCTGAAGTAGTTCTGCAAAGCCTGTGACAAACGCAGGATGTTTTTACAAAGCGGGGATATTCTAGGAACGGTGGCTAATCGAGCTCTGGAGTTCGGATATTTTGAGGAAACCTGTCCTCTGTCTGTACGTGGTATGTTTGGAAAACTGCTTCCTGCTTCGACTGATAAATAGACAGGACCTCATAAATACTGGAAGGAAACCTAGCAGAGCAGTTTAATACTCAGTATCTAATAAAACCGTTTTATGCTAAATGTACTGACAGGTATGTACTCAGAGAGTAGCATTTTTTTTTTTTTTTTGCACAGAATGTACTCCGTAATCTTTGATGACTTTATGTGAATTGGATTATACAAGTGTGACAGCTTTAAATCCAACAGCCGTTGAGGCAATATTTGGTGACACTTGTTTAAGGCAGTGCTCAACGAAGCAAGCCAAACTTATGCTTATAAAGTTAGCCATGAAGGAAATTTTTTATACATTTCTTATTTAGTCGTTTTCAAATTTTAGCTCATATGTCAACTTGAATCGGTGTGTAAATGCAATATATATGAAAAACAACTTCAAATATTTTTGCCATGTGACAAGTTAATGTTTTGGTCATGTCATCATTTTTAGGTGTATTTTCAAACTACGAGCTTAGCAAACTTTAAGGCTAAATGGATTTAAGCATTGCAATTGATGTGTACTTGTGTAATGAGGGATCATCTGGTCTAAGAAGATTAACACCTTTTATTAAGGTGTGTAAAATTCTTAGGCAGCTTCCTTATTTAGGCAAACTGGCCAAAAAAAAAGATTTAATTGACTTTGAAAAGTCTAAAATTATCAAAAGTTTCTCATAGGGATTCAGCACTCATTAACCTGTGGGTATTTCCACTGAGCCAAAGCATTTTGTCCCAAATAAAGTAACCAACGCGTTATCTTCTAGTACTGCCATATTCCATTATCACTGCCTACATGGAGTAACCAGAAAGACAAGATGTTCTGTGCTCAGAGACATGAAAGTAAGGTTGAAACCGACCACTGCTGAAAAAGACAATAGTGTCTAGATTGAGCTAAGAAATATCTGATTTTTTTACAGACTGATGAAATGTCAAAATTTTTTGAAGAACCAGATAGATGGAACATGATCAATAACAACCAAAGGACTTCATTAGTATCAGACGCAGGCAACGTGAGAGTTGGACTGCACCAAGTTTCCCCTTTGTCAACAGTTCTGTCTATGTTTATGGACCAGATTCCTAGACACACCATGGTTTTGAGTGGATCTGGTTCGGTGGCCGCAGGATCAGTCATTTCCTTTTTGCATATGTTGTTGTCGTGCTGGATTCATCAGGAAGCGATCTCCAAGTTTTGCTTAAGCAGTTTGGTGCTTACTGAGAAGTGCCAATGATAATCAACTTTCCTCTCCTGATCTATAATTATGACCTTTGGATGTTGATATCGAAAGTGCAGATCTAGGATAACAAACAGCTGAAATGGATTTCCTTTGTAGGGTGTTTGGGCTCTCACTTAGAGATATGGTGGGAACATCGGTCATCAGAGAGGGGCTCAGAGTAGAGCCGCTGGTCCTCCACAGGAGCCAGTTCGAGGTGGCTAAGGTAACTGATGCCTCCTAAATGCCTTGCTATTGATGTGGTCTTGGCACTTCCCGATGGGAGGAGGCCTAGGACACACAGAAGCAATGTCTCTCGGCTGCACCGGGAATGCTTTCGCATTTCCCCTGAGGAGCAGGCCAGTGTGGCCAGGAAGAATGAAGTTTGGGTCTCTCTGCTTAGACTGCTGCTCCTGCAAGCCGACCCCAGAAAAGCAGAAGATAATGGATGGATGGATGTGTTTTTTTTTTCACTTAGTTGCATAATAATTCAACACAATAATAGTTATCCTATAATATTACAACTACAGAACTCCTGAGAAAGCTAAAACTTACATTTTAATCTCTAAAGCATTCATGTCTGAAGTCTATTTATATAACTCAGAGCTCTGTAGTTTGTGATTAATCAAAAATAATCCTCAAAAATAAGATTTTCCTTGTAATTGTGTTCAATGGAACAAACAGTGTTAATGATCAGACAATTTGAAGAATTATTGCAATCATTACTGCTAAAACTAAAAACCACTTTTCCTTTGACAAATGTAGCTTTATATTGTATATGTAAATTGGATGTACGTTTATCTTTACTGGTCATTTTAATATGTGTTGGTGTGTCTTGATCAACATTTAAATCCTTGAGTAGTCTTTCTTCTTCAGCTTTCATTCTCAAAATATCTCAACACTTTTAATTATACTTTATAATCCAATAACTTTTATTTCTGTTAGAGACAGGACTTGTGGAAACAGCCACTTAAGACACGTTTACATACACTCACATTGTTGTCTTGGGTATGGCCCTTAGCTCTTTTTCTAAGCATCTTATTTCAATATTTCCTTCCTGTAATGTTTTCCTTTCACAGGAGAGCGTATCCTTCCCGGCACAGCAACAACAATGCCCCGCTTCATTCTGCTTTCCAACATCTAAGACCCCTGGAGCCAAGGGTCTGGTGGGCACATGCTAAAGCCATTAACTAGTCAGTGACTGTGGTTACCCACACAGACATCACAAAATAACCATCTCACTTGGTGAATAACGAAGCTGAGGCAAGTGCTGGGGTGCTGTATCAACTTTCTCCTTGGGGATTTGTATCTGTGTGTAAATTTGGTGTGCATGCCCTCCAACCAAATGCAGGCCCATTTTTTTAACTTTACTTTGAACTGAAAAATATTACCATATGCCTTGTTTGCTTATACATCTATTAGTATTACTTTGAAAATTACTTGATGTCCCCTTTTATTTTGCTGTCTTTAACAGAAGCAAGTAATGCTTAGAGTTGTTTATTACTATGGACAACTTATTTGGCATCCAAAAGCTCAGCTCAGACATTTCGAGGCAGAACTCTCTCTGGAGCTGGAGAATTACTTAATTACAGTCACTATCCTTATCTGAATTAACAGAAGGGGCATCTATTATGCATGAGCCAGTGTTGAAGTTCCCCTTAGAGCCAAACACTATCCATGATGAAGTTAAGAGGTTACAGTTGTTAAATGACCTAATGTGGGAAAGAGGAGTTGCAGCATTTTTTTTTTTTTCGGCCCCTGCCATCCTGTTAATGTGGGTAAGTAAAGGCAGAAAGTCTGGAAAGACTTGTGTATCTGATTACACACACTCATACTGATAAAGTACATACATTGTCTTAACTTGAAAAAAGCTGCACTGACAGTGTGTCCCAAAGAGATTAGGTTTTCTGCAAAGTTTTAGATATAAATTCTCCTGTGATATTTGCTAAAGGGATGGCCCAGAAGTTCTGAAATGAGATTACGTTAAAAGATTTTAAACAGGCACTCTCCTAACTGCTGTAGGTAATTCTATTGGTGCCGTCATTTGGTATGAGTATATATTAGTTAGTCCTGGACGCTTAAGAACAAAGCAGACTATGGTCAGAGTATCTTTAAGCCATTGCAGTGTTTGTATTCACATTGTTCTCTGAAGAGAAGCCAAAGATTATTTACACATCAAATTGAGGTCGGAGGTGGTGCACCACCATGGATCTGTGTTAAACAAGTATTGAAGTCTAACACGCCACCATGATTTTCTATCACACACTGACTTTGCAACCTCAGTGGGTTTTTCACAAAAGCATGTTATTGGCAGCGCATTGCAAATAAGAATGAAAAAAATAGGCAACTTTTTATACTATATAAAAGTATTTAGAGTAATTGATTTTGCTGATGACTCAGTCGATTTCTTACAATCAAAGCAACATTAAATTGTTTAAGTGAGTCTATTGAAGTAAATTGAACTTAAAATTGGTTATTATACACAGTAAGACAATTTAACATCTTGACTTAAAACTGATCATATGAAAATCCGAAGATGGTTCCTATTGACTTATTTAATCATTTCTTATCAACAGCATAGGTCAAGTGATTGTTTTTTTTTTTTTGTAGCTGTTAGTAATAGGCAGCTCCATGCAAATCTTAGAACTCATTGTGTGAAATGTGGATATGTCTGAGAACTTCTCTTTCATACCTTCTGTTTAAAAGAGAAAGAAAAACAGATACTTAGACAGTAGGTAACATATTACCTTCAGTAGATTTTTCAAGATGAATCTTTTTAGTGAGTAAGAAAAATGTGACCAAACAGCATTGTTTCATGCAGCCGCCGCATTGAAAACATATTGGATATATTTGCAACGGAAGCGTATTTTGTGTCGTTTTCTACCTTACATTTAGTGCTAGTGCTCACTGGTAGCTTTAGTGTGCGTCAGTATATTGGATGCAGGAAAGTACACAAAGTGCACAAAATCCAGTGGTTTCAATCTGTCATAAGAAGGCATGGTTTATTAATTTTTCCATTTGTTTTTTATTTTAGTTGGGCAAAGAGTGATAAATATCTTCTTTTTTTTTTAAATGCAGACATAACTGCTTTTTTCAGTTCACTTTCTTATAAATTCTGAACCAAAAAATAATTTATTTAAATAGGGTAAGACCATGTACAACATTTAAGTTTGTTGTATATCTTTTTTTTTATATTTAAAGAATCCTTATAGAAATGACAAAAATCGCTGCCAAATAAAAGAGTTTCATTCAATTTTTAGCCATAAAACGATACGCTCCTACATAGTTTGAAACTTTCATGCGTTTTAATAAAGTCTTGTTTGTGTCTGGTTGTGGATGGAAATATTTTTAATGTCTTTACAGACCAAAGTAATTGTTTGTTTGTTATTTTTATTATTTGACCAGGCTTCAGGCTTTTAGATTTTTGCACATTTGTCATTTAATGTACAAAAACTGACATTTCGAAACAAATAGTCTAATGTTTCATCCTATATGATAGCTTTTGCATAGCAATAACATTTGCAACACTTTTGATTATTGCCATAATCAAAAACTGTGAAAGTGCGAAGAAATGATGTAAATATGACTTGTAAAAATCAGCTTTTGAATATTGTTGACCAGTTCAGCTCATGACTTGGGTCGCTTAAATCTAGTGTTTGGTCGAATCTTTACATTTTTTTTTTTTTTTTGCTTAAAATTGACTGCAGTCCTTGTACATCTGACGATTTGCTTTAAACGAAGGTATTGCTGCTTTAATCCAGTTGTATTTTGACCATTTCACAAATATTTTTTAGGACACTCTGAAATGCATGTGAACACATGAAACAGGGTACGTAATACATCTCCATTAACAGTGGAAGTTTCTATAGACCAGCTGGCAGCTGCATGCTTCACATTGGATGACTGTACTTTGTCTGAGTGTCTCTGCTCCAACTTTCATTTTTCTTTTTTGTGTCAACCAGGCTAGGGTGCCTTTAGATAACAGAAAAGATCTTCAAACACCTCCAACTTTTGCCTTTTAAGAGTGATATCTCAGTTAAGTTGGATCAGCCTTTGGCCTGAATGCTTTTGCGTAGGTTATTTGTTGCACAGTTTGTCCCAGTAAACTGGATTCTGCAGCGCTTTGATCAGGGCAGAGTACCCTCGCTAATCCGGTTGAGCTCTGGATGTTTGCCGAGGACACATATATGCACACACTCACACACACACACACACACACACACACACACACACACACACACACACACACACACACACACACACACACACACACACACACACACACACACACACACACACACATAACCAACAAGCTGTGATTAAAAACACACATGTGTGGGTCCTGCCAAAAAGGGATGAAATGGTCTGAATAAATTTTATTGGAACAAGCTGCCATAAAACTGAGATTACACATCTGCATCCACTTCAAGTGTCACTTCTCAAAATTTAGAGTTGGAATCTGTAATATTTTGGCCCAGGTTTTACACGAAGTCCTGAGAATATTATAGCAATGTATCAAAACACATTAGTGCTTTATTATATAAAGCCCACCTGGGTATACACATCTGTAGGGGAAAAAAAGGCACAATCTTTAGTTTATATTTTAATTAGAGCCACAGGACATGGGCTTGGATTAAAAACTCCAAATTGTCATGTCTTGATAATTGTTTCGGAACATTCTCTCTTCCTTTTGGCCCATTGTGTGTGAGTGCTTTTAAACAGACTAGGAAAGATGTTACCTGAATTCAGTTGATGAGCTGGGAGGGCACAGTAAAAAGATGGGGGAGTTATGCCGAGAAATGATACTCAGGCGATGGAAGAGACGAAGGAAAAGAGGGTGCTGCTTGAGCCTTTACGATGGCCCTCCCTGCATTACATCACTTAGATTATTTGGCATTGATTACATCATTGGGCTGGAAAGGAGGTTTGGACCTGAAGTATGATGTCATCAATAGCCAATCAGAAGAACCGAGGGTTGCAACAGTCTAGCCACCTGCTGAGATGAAACCGTTTTTTTCCAAAATGTTTTTTCCTCCTGCAGCCTTTTTTTTTTTTGCATCTGATTGTTTTTTTTTTATTATTGTTTATTTCTGATTAAAAAGGAATTCATCATTTGAAAAAGATTCTGCTATTACATGTTGCTATTTATAACACAAAATGCATCAGTAGCTGACCTAAAAGGCTAAGCAGGATATCTAAACATATCTGTATTAGTAAGTAAAAAGTTTTCAACTGATTCAATGACTTAAAAAGGAACACATTTATGCCAGGCTTTGTAAATAGAAAACAGCCTATTCCATAAACTCCAGTAAAGCTTTTTTACATCCGTCAGAAGTTAATTTATAATATGTAGCTTAATGGTCTTCAAAGTTTCTAATTAGACACAGGCATGTTGTTCAAAAGGTGGTTGTAGGAGAGGGAAATAACCTTTGTGGAACAAAAAGGAGTAAAATTCTCCCTAAATAAGATTGAAACTATTAAACTTTCTTCAACTATTTCTTTGCACTAATGGGCTAAACGACTTTTTTGTAAAATTTTTGTAATTGTCAAGTGAGGTCGGCACCTCTTACTAATATCTCTAATCAGGCCTAATCTTACACACTTTACCAAAGCCTAAGATGTATTGAGCAGTTCTGCATAATACTGAACTAAATACATGACATTAATTTGTTTCTTTGCTGTGACATAAACTAATATGAGTTGCAAGCCTGTTGGGGGAAGACAGGAACTTGTTCCATACTTTCTAAAATGTGACTTTTAAATATTTATGATAAGACATTACACAGCACTAGCAGAGACTATTTGATTGTAGAAATAGCGTTCCAGGTTTTGTATGTATTTTGATATGGCTAAATTAAAGTTGGACTTGTCAATTTCAATTTTAAGAAGTTGCTCTTTGTTTGACATCTTAATGTATCCATAAATAAAAAGTTGTTGAAAAATCAATCAAAATTGTAATAAAATTGGATAAAATAGGGGTACACTATGACATTTTGGTTTTTTTAGTTGCCAGATACAGTACCTATCCTGTTTCATAAATAATACTTGAAACCTTACTATGACTTGTATGTCAGTCTTAATAAAAATACTCATTTCCTTAAAACGTATTGTGGAATGTTTATTTTTTTGTATTTTATTTTTCTCAGATTTTCACAGTAATTTTCCTATGAAGACACCATTCAAATTAGATTTTTTGAAGTCTTTCTGTAAAATTTCATACAGTGTCAAATCGTGATTAAATGTACAAATTCACAATCAGACAGCACATATATCTGGATGCAAAACTAATAGAGTTTTTGAAGGAAAAAAAAAAGTTCTTTCATATTTTGCCTTTCTTCTCTGATCCACATTCCCATGACCTGTTTGTAGCCTCGGTATTGTGGCCCCAACATGGTAAAAGTAAGAACATTTCCAGAAAGTCATTCTTTGTGAGCCTCTGCCATGGGAAGCTGTGATTTTCTTTTCTTTTTTGCTTTTCAAATCAGCACAACAGTAAAGCTTCTGTTGCTTTCCTTATTTCCCCTTGGAAGTGATTACCAGCATTTTATGATCTCATTAGGAAGTTCACGCTTCCAGCTCCCATATACTTCCACCACAATGCAATCAATTTAATTTCTGCTGTCCTTCCTAGGTGCAACCTAACTGGTTCAAATATAAAAACTTTCCAGTCATACACCTCTGTCTGCTCCTCGGACTTGTAAGCTCCGCTCAGCTCTTTGAATTCAACGAATATACTTTAATACAGGAGTACACAGTCAGAACCAAAGAACAGATTAACAGCACACACAGAGGATTTTACAGATATAGAGTGGGATAGAGGGACCAGTGTTCTCAGGAGTGGACCCCCCCCCTTCTCCCACCAACTGCATCACTTATCAGCTCCAGCAACACTCACCTCTCTTGAGCAGGGCCTCGTGAAGCCTCTCAGCTTCATCTGCTACCCCACAAACTCCGAGAACTGATTCTTGTTTGTCTCGTTAGGGATTGTAAAGGGGCTCCGGGGTGGCTGGGGCGCAGTTTAGCTTCAAAACTGAGCGGCACACTATGAATCTTCTGGTCGAACAAATGCTGAATTATGGTTTTGCATACTTGAGTTGTCAGTATTGAAGCGCTACAGCTGAGTACTTTTGGCTTGCATGCAGGATAGAATGAAGAGGATGAGATATAAGGTGTAGCGGGGAAGTGAGTGACACATGATTGACTGGCTGCAAACTCTGGGTCTTAAGCTGCTTATCACTGGGAGGGAGGGAGTCAATTGCAGTGCAATCACTTTTTAACAAACTTGTGAGGAAACCAGCATATTAAATGAGACATTTAAATGGAGGATTTGTGCAGGATGAATGGGTAGTTTACTAGATGCAACAAGAAGGAAAACCTTTTACTTATTTGCCCAGGACTACAATTGTAACACACCTTTTGTCTTAAAGTCTCCCTGACTGAGTATCAAATAAGTTATTTATTCCAAATCTTTGTACCTTTTTAGCATTAACCAAGCAGCATTTTGTATTTGCTGTGGTTACCTTGGATATGCTAAATAAAAATGCACAGATTGGAAGTTTTGATCCAACTGCTCTCTGTAACCTTGGTGCTTCTTTGTTCGTTCACATCTGTCATGTCAGTTGACATAGAAACTCAGATGTTAGATATGCACCAGCTCATACACTCTTGCATAAAAAGAAAAGGGATTAGTGTTTACTGTATGCAATTGCAATTACATTTCTTGGTACGTAAGTGAATATATACATGTGCAAAAGTAGCAGGTGCATAGTGCTTGTGTAATGCTAGAATTATTTAACAATGGCTTTATGTGACATATTATCGTCAAATAGCCAAAGATCTAAAGATCTGATACTTTCCCTGGGAAATTGGATGACATTCTTCATAAGAATATCCCTAAAAGATTGGAAATTAATTTGAAACATCTTTTTTTAGTGGAAAAATCTGTTTTTCTATTTTAAAACGCTGTTAGATCAGATGATGTATAGACATAAAATATGCTAAAGTTTCATGCCGCTGAACTTTCTTTTTTAGACTATCAAGCCTTATATCATACTTGTGTAGGCCTAGCTCTGGTTTTCAACTTTATATTACTCTGAACCCACAATACTCACACCATCGGGGGCGATGTGTTCAGGGTTAGCACATTGTCAGTGTTAGTTAAAAATGCTGTTTTCAAGCACCACTAAGTAATTTTTCAACCTTCATAAAATATTTTTATTACTTTTTATAAATAAATGTCAACTCACAGCTCGATGAATGAAACCTCTGTCATGGCCCGAGGGGTTCTGTATTGCTTTAACCGGCACTAAGAAACTTTGAGGAGGATGGCAGGAACCCTGCCACACAAAAGAACTACAAATGTGCTGACTGCTTTACGCCATATGTCAACCAAGCATTTCTTATTTTCAACATCATCATATGACCTTCATTTGTCACCATTAGATTAACTACCTCATCGCTATTGATCTTTCGCACAGCCACTGGAAACAGAAGTATACTAATCCAACTGCAGGAGATCAGGATTTTACGACGCTATGCGCTGGTCCTTCAGAAACAACACTACTGCGTTTTTAGGCCAAAATCGACCAAAACTGAATCTTCTTTAGTGTTGCTTTAAAATAAAATATACATCTTTTTTTCTTTTTTTGTCTCTTTTTTTTTTTTTTTTTGCTCTTCATGAGGGTTTCACATAAAATTCCAGTAAATTTGGAGTTTATTTGATAAAAGAAAGCTCAGTATGTGTGAATACCTTTTGAAAAAAACTGTTTACCTTCATCTGTGTTTATTCTAAACAAAGTGGCCTGTGGACTATACTTTATAGGGTTTTTAAACCATTCACTCATTGTTTTTTGCAAAACACCAAAATTGCCACTTGTTGAAATTTAGCCTAATTGCAGCTTGTTGGATGAAGAAAAAAAAATGTGTTTTTTCATACTGGGTGTCTGTTGTGATTAAATTAACTGCACCCAGATCACGTCTTTATCTTTTATCCAGAAAGAGACCGAATTCCATTTGGTGATGAGAGTCATGAGTCAAGCTAGAGCGAGTCTTATTCCGAGCTTCGTTTTCAGAGACACAAAAGGAGAGGGAGAACCCCCCCACCACCTCTCACCCCTCACCCTCTCGCTCCTCGGTGGATGTCCTCTCGGTCACAGCTGTCCGTGGCGACTCCTCACCCCTCCAACGAAATTGTGCGGTTGCCCCAGCGAATGTTGTCAAGGGAAACTGGCTGACATCTGAGCCAACGGCTGGGTTGGCTTACACCTACTCTGGCCTATGAGTTAATGAAGTGCATACACTGCTGGAGATCACTGGCAGACACGTACAAAGTCACAGCTAACGCAAAGAAAAGCACGCCGGCAGACACACCAGTCCAGCAGGCAGTACTTGATGTTTTAAATCAAGGGGAAATATTGAAGAGCATGTTTCTGACCAGATAGTTTTTATTCTCTGTTTTGACAATAAAATATTGCATCGAAGGGAGTTTCAACAGCACCTCCTGGTGGAATTGGGAGATGTAGATCATTCTGCAAGTAGATACTTTTTGACTGATAGAGGTAGCTCGACAGGTGAGGCGATATTTCTGTTTATTATTTTTGCCGATGAAAACAGCTATGGTTACCCTACGAAGATCTAAAGCAACAGTTACACAGCTAATCTCTCTCCTCCTCTCTACTTGTTTATTTTACTGGCTTAAAAATGCGGGAGGTAGACTGAGGGCGGGGGGGGTATAGGAGCAAAGTCAATGATTTGCAACAACATAACCCTTAATTTTACACCTGATGTGATATTCCTTTTTACAAGGACTGCACACATAAACCAAGTTTTAATGACATTGTTTACTTAGTAGGAAGGATGTAAACTTTACACTCTATTTAAAGATTTACATTTATTAGCGACTCAGGAGGAGTTTTGCTGGGCAGCAGTAAACAGAAAGATCAATTACTGCTGCCTACGTATAGTCTTTTCCCCCCTTGTCTGTATTTCTTTTGTACCCATTTTTTTTGTCTTTAAGTAGGTCACATTTACTCCTCTGGAGCTGATTTGTTATACCATTCACTCAATATTCCCAGATGGTGACATTCAAAAAACATCTTGTGTCTGTAACTCTTTTTTTGTTTTTGTTTTTTCGGCCCCTGCCATCCTGTTAATGTGGGTAAGTAAAGGCAGAAAGTCTGGAAAGACTTGTGTATCTGATTACACACACTCATACTGATAAAGTACATACATTGTCTTAACTTGAAAAAAGTTGCACTGACAGTGTGTCCCAAAGAGATTAGGTTTTCTGCAAAGTTTTAGATATAAATGCTCCTGTGATATTTGCTAAAGGGATGGCCCAGAAGTTCTGAAATGAGATTACGTTAAAAGATTTTAAACAGGCACTCTCCTAACTGCTGTAGGTAATTCTATTGGTGCCGTCATTTGGTATGAGTATACATTAGTTAGTCCTGGACGATTAAGAACAAAGCAGACTATGGTCAGAGTATCTTTAAGCCATTGCAGTGTTTGTATTCACATTGTTCTCTGAAGAGAAGCCAAAGATTATTTACACATCAAATTGAGGTCGAAGGTGGTGCACCACCATGGATCTGTGTTAAACAAGTATTGAAGTCCGACACACCACCATGATTTGCTATCACACACTGACTTTCCAACCACAGTGGGTTTTTCACAAAAGCATGTTATTGGCAGCGCTTTGCAAATAAGAATGAAAACAATAAGCAACTTTTTATACTATATGAAAGTATTTAGAGTAATTGATTTTGCTGATGACTCAGTCGATTTCTTACAATCAAAGCAACATTACATTGTTTAAGTGAGTCTATTGAAGTAAATTTAGCTTAAAATTGGTTATTATACACAGTAAGACAATTTAACATCTTGACTTAAAACTGATCATATGAAAATCCGAAGATGGTTCCTATTGACTTATTTAATCATTTTTTATCAACAGCATAGGTCAAATGATTTTTTATTTTTTTTTAGTAGCTGTTAGTAATAAGCAGCTCCATGCAAATCTTAGAACCCATTGTGTGAAATGTTGATATGTCTGAGAACTTCTCTTTCATACCTTCTGTTTAAAAGAGAAAGGAAAACAGATACTTAGACAGGAGGTAACATATCTTCAGTAAACTTTTTAAGATGAAAAAAGTGAGTAAGAAAAATGTGACCAAACAGCATTGTTTTATGAAGCCGCCGCATTGAAAACATATTGGATATATTTGCAACGGAAGCGTATTTTGTGTCGTTTTCTACCTTTACATTTAGTGCTAGTGCTCTCTGGTAGCTTTAGTGTGCGTCAGTGCATTGGATGTAAGAAAGTACATGCGAACGACAGCACAAAAACCAGTGGTTTCAATCTGTCATTAGAAGGGAACTAAAGGAGAGTGTGCATTCCAGCTATTTCAGTGGATTTAAAGTTTCTTGAAATTCTGTAACCTGAAATATAATTGCACAAAACAGATCAGAATGATCATGATGAATATTTTTAGAATATTAGCTCTCTGTTCCCACAAAAAGCAAGATGTTGTTGGACGGACATGGAATTGCCTTCCATAAAAAAAATTGAAAATTTGGTAAAAAGCTCAGCTGAATACTGAGTACTTGCAATGCATGAATCTGCATTAGCAATTCTGCATTTAGGTCAGGAGGCAAGGTGGTTCTTGATTTTGAAGTTCACAAGTCCAAAATGAGAAGTCTTACGAAGCCCAAAAGTACAGAACTTGCTCTCTTTTATGCTTTTTTAAAATGTATATTCCAAACATGTTAGCCACCTTCTGCAGCAATATCAAGGTAACTCACAAGATCACCACGGTAAATTACTCAAAATAATTTTAGAGAGAGGCCAATTAAAATGTTAACGAAGGTCAAACCTTTAATCAGCCTAGATATTTTCTGCATCCTTTTTCATACACAGTGAGGGAAGCAAAAAGTGTTTTACACAAGACAACAGAAGCATTAAAAGCAAAAAATCATGTAAAATGAGGTAAAACTGAAAAAGATGCTAATGATGTTAGAGAAGAGGACCATAAACATAACAATATTATATGTTATTGTATATATTCATATTATGACAACAATATTAGAATAATTTAACTTAAATTTGGCTATAAATATCAACATTATATTTTTTTCTATAAAGGGTTGCTGGAATTGTTTCTTGGCATGGAGTAAGGGTTTATCCCTTACATTTGATCTTTAACTGATTTTGTGCTAAATTATGAGACTGATTATTCACTTACATTAAAATGGATGTATTTATGATACAGGTTTTTGTGAGGTTATCACATCTCCGATTAATTACGCACGAAAAGCACATTGCAATTATAGCAGAGAAGCATTATTGGTTTCATGGCTTCAGGGTATTGCCATGTGAGCCCGGCTTTTATTGCACACAACAGATCTTTGTGTCCAACTGCATAGTTATGAGACAGTAATAGCAGGGGAGAGTGGGTGTGTGCACACTGGAGCATTCCTCCATAAATAAGTGACCGACAGAAAGTAAGTGCAAACAGAAGGACTGCCCTGCTGTTCATTGAGCAAGTGCCCCATGTTGTCTTTCAATTGAGAGGGCCATCATTTACTCAACGCTGGCAGCTGGGCCAGAGCGAATCACATTCTTGAACCACTACAACTCGTCATAATTCACTTCCAGGTCTCTTGTGACACCCTAAAAGGAGAATAGAGTTTTTTGTTTTTTTTCCTTTTTGAGGTCTGGAGTAGTGACAGTGAAAAGTGCAGCCATGCAGGTGGTTGGGGCCTTAGGGTGTAATTGTTGGTTTGGAGGAAATGCTTTATTATGGGTTTGGTTTTGGTAAAGCTGGACCTGTTGGTTTTGGATGATGTGTGTGTCATTGTCACGACTGAGGAATTGTGACACATAAACACTGCCACTGCTGCAACTTCTGTCAAAAAAATAAGAACATTTTAAACTCAAAAATAATCTAGATGACCCATTTTTTATCATATACCTTTGACATTTTAGATTTACTAAAGGTTTGACAAAAAATTGTTATAATAATTTTCATTACCTGAATAAGTCAGTCACAAATGAGACAATAAATGATGTAGTTGTCCCTTACTCCATTCAAAGTATTCAGATCTGATTATCATTTATAACCAACAAAGTATTAAATCTACAGTAAGCAATGGAAGACTCTATTAAATATTGATTTTCACAACACTCAGATTGTATATCTTTATTGTTGGTTTGCAAAGGGTTAAATTATCTGATTTGCAAACAAAACATATTTTTGTTGACTTCCTTGCAAATCATTCATGCCATTATAAACCCCCTACAACCAAATGAGTTGAACTCAATCAAGCTGTATAAGCACTGTGTAAAAAAATACGGACAAAATAGTTTTTTCTTTATTTTTAAGAGGCAAGTTTGTAAATCAGCGTAAGTTTTCATGATCAATAGTTTTTTAAAGGTTTTTTTGCTTTTGGCTTGTGTTCTTTTTTTAGATCCTGACAGCAATCTGCAAAAATGAAGAAAGGCTTTTTAAGGCTTGAAGGATTCATCATCCTTCAGTTAATCATATATATCTTTTTTTCCATTTCTTTTTTTAATTGTTGGTTAGAAGTACTGGTATCTGAATAATTGTAGCGATGAATAATACGCACCTTGCATCCTTATTTAGTTCAACTAGAGAAATAAAAACATTAAATGTCTATTTTCTGGATCTACTGCTGTGACCCATTATAATTTTGTTATATTCAAAGCAAAAGTAAACTGTGTGTAAAATAATTTCTTGCTTATAATGAAAACAAATTCATAAGGAGATTTATATTCTAAACGTCAAGCAATCAAGCTGAAACGATGCTATTCACCCTCATTGCTGATAATATTCAGCCCAATTCTGTGGGTCACGACAGGGAAAATTTGTCAGAGAAATTCAGAAAAATTGAGTTTGGTGAACCGTATAAGCATTGCATCAGCTCTGCAGTATGACCAAATGACACTATCCCTCTGTGGCCTGCTAATTCTCAGCCAGTTGTGAGTAATTGCCAAAGCATGTGGGTGGATAAAAGAGTCAAGCTCGTCTGTGGCAGACATTACAGGTCAGCTGCTGCATTGTGTTTTGTTTTTTTCTCATTCAACCCAGACTTTTTGATTACATGGACCACAAACCAGGTCATTGATCCTCTCACGTTTTGCTGATTAAAGTATGTTCCTTCTTCCGGTATGTTCAGACTTGGTTACTTTTACATCAGCAGCTGCAAAGATACCAATTTGCCCACAGATGCAGACCTTCGCCGTTGAGACAAATCCACCTAACCGTATTCTAATTGAAAACAACATTCGCGAACAGGTCTGGCATGTCTTTTTTTTCTGTCCCGTAGATCACATGAGTTGATTGAATAATGCCCGACTGCATACGCTGAGAGTGGTGTGTTTCAGAAGTAGGTACACACTGGGATGCGTTCTACTATCTGGTGGGCCCCCCTCAATACAGACAGAAAGTTTAATGAGAGACAGCCTTCAGACGGAGTCGTGATACAGAGCAGACTGTGAGTAAATGTGAGTGGGCTTATGTGTGTCAGTCGGTCTGACACCTGTTAGGGTCCTCGTTTATGGAAAGGGAATCCTCTGTTTTGTACTTTAGCATTCAGTCGATGATGACTATAAAAAAATTAAAAGAAGCAGCAGAGGCTGTTGCTGGAGAGTGAGGGTCCTGTCGCTCTATGTCCTGGAATGCAGTTGACTTTCTAAATCCCCACTAGTCTATCCTGGGGCAGAGGGGCAGGGCCTATCTCAGACACCTTCCTTTCTTTTTCACACGAGCTGCATTTGGAACCTAAGCCTGCAGAGAGCTTGATACTACCAGCTTCTTCTTTTTCTTTTTTTTTTTCTTTTTCTTTTTTTTAATGGTGGCTTTCATTGTGCAATGGAAGAAGAAATTGCTGATCAGCCCAAAGATTGCTCACTTAGGGAAGGTAATTAACTTTATGATATGCCTCCCACGAATTATTTCACATTAAGTGTTTGAACGTTTTCTTTCTGCTGAGTGCAATTTTGTTAGCAGTGGGGGAAACTGTTTTGGGAGTTAAAAATAGTACTAGAGTAGATCAGACATGCTTGACATGAGCAAGATGGGGGTTCGGGTCGATTACGGAACACCACTTAGTGTGTTAGACAAAATTTTAACTTATTTTATAGAACAAACCCAAAAAATGCAAATTGTATCGATTCTCAGTTTCCAGTGCTTTAAGCGGGACACTTACAGTTTTTGTCTTGTATTTTGAGGATATTTCACATCTAATGTGAGAGGCCTTTTTAGTTCTGGCCGCTATTACTTAATAAGAGGTGTGCAGTTATTGCATCTGCTAAAGCTAGATCAAGCTTAGTTTACCCTCAGCCCAAAAGTGTCTTAGAGGGTAATACTGGAGGAAAAAAAATTATTTTATGCATTTGTTGTATACTGTGTGGTTTTGAGTGTTCTCAGGCAAAAACTATGGCAACCTTGCATTTATTAATTAATTAATTCATTTATTTATTCAATGAGCAGATCTCTGCAAGAGATCCTTTATTTTGTATTCTAAAAGTTAAATATTGTTCCTGCATACAAAGCAATAAAGGAGATGATTTTGTCATCATGCTTTTTTGGGGGGGGGGGCTCAGACATGAATCAAGAATCAGTTTATTTATATAGCGCCAATTTACAACAGGTGTCGTCTCAAGGCACTTCACAGAAAATCAATTAAAATCAAAGATACATTCTAACAAATCAATTTGAAAAAGTTTCCAATCTAAGGAACCCCAGCAGATTGCATCGAGTCATTGACTTGCAGCATTCACTCCTCTGGAATCAGCAGACCAAAACA
>JAVLVB010000491.1:1065822-1172231 GCA_032876305.1 Orestias chungarensis | reverse complement strand
AAAAAAAAAAAAAAAAAAAAAAAGAAGATAAATAGATAAATAATTGAATCGCTTATTAGTTTGACCAACGTGTTCGAATACAACATAGTCCCACGCGTGGATTGACTCGGATCTCTATAAACTGCTGAAATTGCATAAGAACTTCCACGGTGACGACCGCGCGTTATATCGGCTCTGCAGCAGAGGACACAAGTTGCGTCTTGCATCAAATAGTTGGTGATGACACGGTAATAACGAGCGGTTGTTTGGATCCAGATTCTGCTGGGCTACATTTTTTGTTTTTTTTTCTCTAGAAAGTTTCTAACGGGCTGCCAGCTGGGGGCCCCAAACAGCCACTGCATGCTAAAAGAAAGCACACAAAAAAAAGTGTCCAGATTTGATTAAAATGGTCATCTTTTTAAAAAATAAATAAATAAAACTGCAGTTTAAAAAATCATCTATTACATTGCCAAGGGAAAAATGCTTTTTGATTGCTTTAATCATACATGGCATCTGTTTGTTTGTTTGTTGGTTTGTTTTTTAACAGAGCGTCACATATTTGTAAAGCTTGCTGATATTACTAGTATCCCTGTTGCTGAACTTTGTTAGAGCTGGATTCAAACATTTAAAATCTGTTCCACTGATATGGTCCCTGTCAATTGCTACATCTACATCTACACCCAAGGTGTCTCTTCATCAGTCACAAGCAACAATTACCAGCAGCTTTGACTGTAGCATCTTTGAAAGTGGATCTTTCTTTGCCGCAAATGTTTTTGCTTTTTTTATTTTAAACCCAAGTTGATATTTAATGTATAGTAAACCTCGTACAAACTTCTGCCTTTACCTATTTGTGTTTGACATGGTATAATTCTAATGAGAACACCAATACACTGAACCGACATCTTTAAATAATATATAAGGAAAGTGTTAGAAAGAAAGTCTCACTAACCATTGCTTATGTAGACTAATATGCTAGATGGGAATTTAAATAATTTGATACGCACAAAATTTTTGCTTCCAAGTAGTTGTTGCTGTTTAATGCAACAACATACATTTGTTTTAAGGCTGCATTGAATTCTTGGCATTGAATCAAGTGTGAAACATTTTTATAGAACAAAGTCTGATGCCATAATCTGATTGGCATCATCAACAGGATTGCAATCAGGGATGCAAGCAGATGCAGCTAAAAATGAAAACAAGGGACAAAAGAATTAGGTCTTGTTTCCCAGGAAAGTGTTATTCAGCTTCAAGACAAAACAAGTAGGAAGCAAGCTTCATAGTAGCAATGCTCAGATAGTGGAAGATTTTCTGACATTCCCACGCAGGTGTAAAGATGCGGGCCATACAGGAAAAGCCGCATTCGGCGGCCGTGCACGCTTGAGAGGTGAGAAGGAAATGTCTGGCCGGGGTTGAGTTACAATGGTGTTTTTTTTATCAAGGTCAGCTTGAGGTTGGGAAGATAATATCATGACTGCTGATGACTCTATTATTTTCTGAATGTCCGTCGTAACACTCAAACCCAATGACTGATTTACTCAGTGTGTGTTCCTCTACTTCTGTGATCCTCAAAGCCACAACAAAAGCAAGTGGTTTAATCTACTCCGCTCCTCCTCACAACCCCCACCCCACATACAAACACCTGGAAGCCTCCCAAAGGGAGATGAGATAACTTCCCACTGGCCCAGACTGCCACACATCCTCCTCAGTCCTCTGCCTCTGCCCAGGGGCGACGGCTGTGACTAAATGAGATGCTTGACCGATCACAAACACACAAACACAGAATCCAAATTCCTTCCTCTGACCCGTGTCAGTTTCTGTGAGTGTGATGAGATGTGAACAGGTTTCTGAGCAGAACGGAGAGGATGTTTTCATGCAGTTGAGTGCATTTTTTAGCAACAAGGAGACAACCTGACAGACAGTAAATTACCCTCTCCTTTAAGATGCCATTAATTCATGAATAGCATTTTATCCCTATAGTTTTGAAAAAGTAAATATTTCTGAAAAAAGGTTTTATGTTCCTTAGTAGCGATAAATCAAAAGCTTAAATAAAACAAAGTACGTTTGCTCTAGTGCATTCAGCCTTATTGATATGCGTTTAAATAGACTCTAAATGATTAATTTTTTTTTTGCTTAATTAAAATGTTACCTAAATAATCTAATTTGTAGTGATGTGATATCTCAGATGATTGAAATATACCAGTCTGAAATAACCAAAGGTCTACAGGTACAAAATGGCTGATAAAGTGTTGAATAAGCATTCATTTCTACACATTTTGAACTTCTTCATTCAGTAATTCCTTCCACACTGAAGATAGTTGTGGGCAGTAGCCAGGTGGTTGCAGGCTAAAGATTAACTAACTTTTCAAATCTTATTGATCTGTTATTATTATTTATCTTATCTGTTAGGGAAACAGGAAGTCATGAAATGATTTAAAATCTGCAATAATGTTATCAATATATTAACATATTAAAAGTTTAAAGTGGATCTGTTGTATTGCAAGTAAAGTTTGTATTTTCTTTGCACATTTGAATTTTGCTTGCTAAACTTTAGTGGTTTACTTTAATGTGCTTTGTCTCTTGTACTTCTGAAGATGTTTAATGTCTCATAACCCGCGGCTTAAGTGGATTTTTCCAGTTTGGTTTGCCCAATGCTTCAAAGTATTTCGGGGTAGCTTTCCTACTTCTACACCGTCAGTTAAAGCTTTTTCTAAATATGCAGACTGGGTGGGCCGACATTAAAGCATGCTGTCAAGTTATTTAAACGTGGCAGTTATGCTTTTGGATTTGTCTTAGATCGTTCAGCTTTAATGACCTCAGGATGGTTTAGTTGGAAAAAGCAGAAAGATTTATTTGTTGTGGTGAGGTAACTAGTAAAGCAATACTTGCAGGTCTTTTTGCCGTTTCATTATTGGTTTAGGATTATAAATTTGGCTACAATAGGGTATTACATTGACTCCATGCAAAATGTCATAACCTTTTTTCACCTTACAATTTATAGTGTGCTACAAATAATAATGACTTATTCATAGTCTGCCTTAAGGTAACTCGACTGTAACGCACAAATAATGTCCCCAAACAGGAGGTCAGTAAAAGTTATTTTGAGTTTGGCATGTTACTATTTATCTTTATAATTTATTGAAAAAAATGTCTTGATTGTATGAGTAAAATACATGTCTAGTTTGTTTAGGTGCAAGAGTCTGGAAACGTTTGGTTACAATCGGACGGGTGGGACGATATTGCGGTGTAGGTAAGGCGGCAAATTGATGTACATCCCAGTATATTTGGTTCCATTCTATAGATTCCAGCACTGAAGAAACTGGCTCAGAAACATGTTTGTGCATTAGTCTGTGTGTCTGGTTTGAAGTGACACAAAATAATTAGACCATTAGAGAAGCAACTGAACATTTTTTACTCTGAAACTTTGAATCCTTGAATTTCTATAGCAAAAGGTTTCTAAGCCACAGTTTTAGAACTCTGAACTCGGGAGCTCAGATCTTAAATTGGTAAGAACATTTGAAAAAGCTGATAATAGCATTCAATTTTGCAGCGGGTTCTTGTGCTCCTTTAATGCAAGTTGCATTATAATTTAGTGTTTATGTTTATTTATTTATTTATAACCGTTGAAAAATTGTTAGTAAATTTAATGTGTCTAAAGATTACTGACTCAAATGTTACACTGTAAACAACTACAGATCCTCACCACTTTTTTTAGGAACTTAACTAAGTTTTAAATATAATAAAACTTTAAGTTTGGGAATTTAAACAGTAAAGGCAGTCTTAAAACCTTCCACTTGAGTTTTTAAATTTTTTTTATGCATTGCAACATTTGGCCAGTCTCCCGCATTCTTTTCTCTGTGTGTTTTCCTGGCTCCACTCCACTCTTACCTCACTGATTCAAGGTCAACAAGATAATGCTGAATCCAAGTGCTACGTCTTGCAAGAGACGGGAACATGATTACAAAAAAACAAAAAACTGAACTGTCTTGGGATGGTACCGCCTTTGGTTTTAAATAAATAGTAAACCCAAGATAACGTATTAATATCCAAAGCACCATCAGTAAATATTTTTTGCATATCTTTCGGAGTGTGTTTCTACCAGCATTGCACATCCACCAACTAAAATATTTCCCTAATTGTTTAGGTAAAAAAGTTCAGACTTAGAAAGATTAGCCAGGAAAGCTAGGGCTTTGACTTGGACTGGGCAATTCTGTCACATACCGTAGATATACTTGATATAATCTGAATTACAGTGTTTAAAATTGATGTCTTGCTGGAATTCAAACCTTCATCCTAGTATTGAGCCTTTTGACACCTTTAGTAGTTATTTTTGGTTGAGCAGCCCCATTTACAAGTTAATTCATCCTCCCAGTCCTTGCTTAGGAAATTGAGGCATATTCAGGTGCTGCCACTACCATATTCACCTCAGGGATAGTTTTCTGTGAGTACAGTTATTTATTTATTTTCTGCCATACTGAATTTTGTTTGTACGTCGCTGAACTAGAACTTGACGTTGCAAAATTCAAACCCTCTTATGTTCCCGTTTTCATTTTTTAAAAGTCTTTTAAACTACGACATGATACTTTATTTGCTTTATGACTCTCATATAAAGTAGAAAAAAGTATTCTTTCAAAATCTGCTTTCAAAATAGCAGGGGCTGTTTTTCACTGCCACTTCTGCATATCTTGTTTGTCTAAGAGAAAGAGGATGCAGAAAGATGGAAATGTCCATTTGGTGACCTGATGGTTAACAAGTATATTGTGTTGGGGTTGGGGGGGTGATTTTAGGGGTGCAGCACCCCAACTGAGAGGACAAGTGGCGCCGAAACTGTGTCTAATCCTGAGTGTCGTTGGGTAGCGGGGGGTGGTAAGCCGTTCTGACAGAAGGCCCTGATGGACCTGGCACTGACCAATGCTAATAACGAGGCGAGCCAGACAGAATTTTACACGCTGTCTCAAACGCAACGCCAGTGCACTAATCAGACCAGCTAATCAGGTCTGAGCTGTTCTCTGTGCCCCGTTTCTGCTGCAAAAACAGAGCTGCATTACCGCTGGCTTAAGTTAACAACAGCAGTACGACTTACCCTCAGTTGTGTTTTTGTTTCTCTACCCTAAAAGAGGCACGCAGAGGTGACAAGCATCCTAACAAGGTTGAATCCTCTTGACAGACCATGACCCTTACACCTCCTTTGAAGCAGCATGAATGCCATTTGTCAACATAGGTGCTGGTTATTTCATATGTTTCTTCAGTTTGTTTGCCTTCTGAAAAAACCACTGTTCAAACTTTAAAGACAACAACAAAGCAGACAAAAAGGCAAATCCATTACTCAACAAAAATCTGTTTTAATTTGTGAGGATTCATACTTATTTATTTTCATTTTAATAAAGGAATCACTCTGTAGAAAAGCTTGTAATAATTATTAAATGTTAGGGATGAGGTACAATGGTGCAGATCAACTCCAGTGCATCTGTAAAAACATATAAAACAATAAACCGCACTTGCACTTGTCAACAGAGAATAACATAAATTGTTTATAAAGTACTGGGTTTTAACTTTTTCATTGTAGTGTCTAATTTAAACCTTTTTAATTAGTTGTTGATTCAGCTGTTTGGTTAGTCATTTTCTGTAAAGATTTTGGCATCTTTTGATTGTTTGTTTTAAACTATTTATCTTTTTTTTGTGGCTGAAACTTAATAATCACTTTGGATGGGAGAGGGGGCGGCTAAAGAATTTGGATGTGCTCAAAACATATTTCCATCGTCTGGGTTTCCAACTATTGTCTCATTTAAATATGACCTCTGGTACAAACTCTTGGTTTTATGGGTTAGAATTGGATGTGATTGTGAATAAGATTTCAGATACAAATATTGCCCATCATTGTGTTAAGGACAACTTTTTACAGCTACTCTGTGATACAACTCCAAAGATGTTTCCATTATGTTACCTTGAACAACTGAATTACACATAAAGCTCAATTCCCCTCAGTCTTTCATGTGCATTATATCTACTGGCTCTATTTAAGTATAGTTCATCTTTTGACATTAACATAAAGTTTCTTGACTCACTAGAGTGTTGATTTGTGTGTTAGGGAGAATACAACTAATTTTCACCGATAAAACTAGAACTGATGTTTTCACAAACTTTCTAAGCTACAATGTTAACAAGTTTCAGAATCAGACGTCCAGTTTTCTTGGTATTGTGGCACATGGCACACGGCACATAAAATAAAAAAAAAGATAATTATACTCAATGTTTTGCAGCCATAACTTTTGAATTTGGCAAAAGTCAGACATTCCAAAACTAACAGAACATAAAAATCTGTGTTGTATTAAAAACTGAAATGACAGAAGCATAATGCCGTAACAGTCCACAAAATGGCTACTCCTCATTCAGTTCCCTACATTTACATTTCTACTGGTATATCAAAAAAATAACAACAGAAACATAAACACAGTAGCATCGTAAGGGTACCAAGTCTTGGTAACCATATATATATATATATTTTTAATATTTTGGCAAAGCAAGCCAAATTTATTTGTATAGCAAGTTTCATGTATAAGACAATTTAAAGTGCTTAACATAAAGAATAAAAAGTACATTAAACAGTAACGGTAATGAGCAATAAAATACATTACAAAAGTCCAACTCAAAATGAAAAAAACGGCAGTTTAAAAGCAGACGAGTTACATTTAAATTCAGAGCTGATAAAATAGTTTAAAACTTGGATTTAAAGCTTCTCAGAGTAAAGGCCTGTCTCAAGTTTTTAGTAAGACTGTTCCATATTTTCGGAGCATCTTGAGTTTGGCAAGCGTAGTTGAGGGTACTTTACCTTGATATATTGGTTGCAGTTTATCCCTTTACCTGCAATATATACCTTTGCAATGCGAGTTTCTATCCCACATCTGGACCCGTTTCTTTGGGCCAAAGGAATAAGCCTCAGCCTCACTTCAAAAGAAGACTCAGTGATGAAGGACTACCAGGATGACTTCAGAGCTCTGAGCATCTGGCTCAAACCCATTTTGATCCTCTGTATTTTATTTCCCACTGGCCTGGTCCAGGTGAAGATAAAGGAATTGGTTGGCAGCACGGCAGCTGAGTTATGTAAAGTCAAACAAGCTGTGTTCACTAGGAAGTTTGAAACGCATTTTCCAAAAGGTACAGTGAGTGCAGAGATTTTTGGGACTGTTGTTTGAACAAGATGAAATGGATTATAGGAAGCACCTGTAAATTGCCAAAGTAAAGCGTGCATCCAGCTCTTAGTGCTAATTTGGAGCAAATAATTGGTTTGATAGATGTGGAGCATGTGGCTGAGTTCTCTTAATGTTTTTGCTTCGACTGGGGTTTCGTGCTTTACATAAGCAAGCATTTCACATTTTCTACTAATTGATCATGTATTCTGTTTAGACTGCAGTTTAAAAAGTGCAGTCGCTGCTAACACATGAAAGCATAAGTCCTAAGATTTAATGGCTCCTACAGTTAATTGACCGGAACAAAGCTGGATGATTGAGAACTTGTTTTTTGACAAGTCCAGGGGAAAAAATAGGAATAAAAGGACACTGATATGGAGTGCTAGATGCTTGTTTGGGATTCTTGATTAAACCCTTTGACAATTATTATCTTACTGCTACTGCTGCTGCTGTGAGCAAAAAAACATCAAGAAACTTGCTCAATGGAGGAGTAGGTATAATAAATCTGTGCCTTAAAGGAGCTCTGTGGTCTTCAGAAAGAAGCTAATTGGTTTCATGGATTCCTGAAAAATGTTGTGGCTTACAAGATAACAGGCTTGCCTTAATAAAATAGGAGGTGATAAGAAAATCTTTCATATCAGTTATTGAACTGCACCCATGTGCCACTTTATTATGTACAACTAATTAATACTAGGTTAAACCCCCTGTTTGTGTTCAGAGCCATAATTCTTGTTGGAAAAATTACAACAAAGTGTCTTAAACATTCGGTAGTGATCTTGGTCAGATTTTAAGTGAAACTATTTCACTGTACCTGCAGATGTGTTGGTTTAATGTCTAATACCATCATGCAAAAAGACTCCCACTACATCCTCTCAGTACCACCACTGCCACCTGATGCATTGATAGGATGCATTTATGTTGTTTACCCCAAAGTGTAATGCCAACATCTTAGTTATTTGTGTTTAGCTGATTGGAGTGGTACTCAGTGTGTACTTTTGCTGCCAAAGCCTATTTACTTCAGGGTTCAACATGAGGTACAGTGAGAGATGGTACTCCTTCTACCGTGATTGTAACAAGTGGTTGTTTCAGCAACTGTTGCCTTTCTGATATCTTGAACCAGTGTTCAACACATCCAGACAGCTGACTTTACTGAATTGCTGCTCTGTCATTGGATGGTGTAACTGTTACTAAGATAGCGAATGAATGTTTTATTCTTCATTTTACTACTTTTCAGCATATTGTGCAGAATGGAGTTTCACGTTTGAAGCGAAGAAATTTCACTGTAGCTCTCTGGAAAAAAAAGCAATAAATCTCTGAAAGACCGTTTTTCTATCTTGAAGAGGGCGAATGTGCCCACTCTGTGTTTCAATTTGAGGGATTAATCTGCACATGTGGGATAGTTGAAAAAACATATTACGCAGTTCTAGGCTGTCCTAAATGTTCAGTCTCACGGTTGACATCAAGGAGCAAGTTGGGGCATATCGAGCTTTTGCAGTCGTAAGCAAATACTTTGCTTGCGTTTGTTTCCAAGAGCAATGGAGGGTAGGTGAAAAGCAGACTAACTGTGTGCAAATCAATGCATGAAGTAGGGAATCTTTAAGTTTTAAAGTAAGTCTGGACCTGTTATCTTTTAACACAGCTTATTGTTAGTGCAAGGCTTAAGTAATCTTTGGTGGAAAAAAAAGAGTTTCTGAAATTATGCATAAGAATATGTTCAGAAATGGGAATGGACATTTCGGGAGAAAACCCCCCAAACAAGTTCAAATTTCCAAAATATCATTTTAGGTCAATGCTGTATTATCTAATTGTCTGTGGCTGAACTTGAAACAAGCAAATGTCGGTTTAAAGACAGCGGAGCGTAAACCAGAAAGGCATTTGCCAAAGAAACATCTAAATGGTGGAGCACTAGCTGTGCGTACAGTTTTACTTTTGCCAGTTGTGCCATTCTTGGCAGAATTTAAACTTTTGACAAGGCAATAGCTGTTGCCAAGTTTACAGAATGTAGTCCCTAAATGGGATTTTAATGACAAGCATAGTCAAACAATCACTTTGAGTTGGTTTGGCTGGACATTTAGTGAATTTGTTTTTTCAAGCAGCAGGAGGTATTCCTACTTATTCCATCAATCAGACATTTTTGATCAGGGTTTGGTTTCTGACCTGCCAACATAAATTTCAATTCCTTTTTATTTATTCTGACAATTTTTACTCTAGAAATAATAAAAGTTATTAGCTTCTGATGTTTCCATCATGATACACTATTACCTATTTGACGTTGCTGTTATTTTTACACAAAGACAAAATGCAAACCACACTTATCTTTTCAGCCTCTGCGTAACAAATTAACATGATTTTCGTTAGTAGGTCTCTAGTTATTCCATATAGGGTGTGGAACCTTATCTGCCAACACACTCAGTGTCAGCATAGTTAATGGCAGGTAGAGGTTGAAAGCTTATATTGATAAAAAAGGGCTACTTTCCAGTAATATTTAAAGCCCTCCTGCTATTAGCTAAAGGCGTGTTTTAATAGCACCCTGTTAAACCCCAGATTTCATAGAACAGGTTTTTTTTTTTTTTGTTGTTTTTTAAATCGGTGGCCACCAGGGAGCAATAGGTGTCAGAATGCTGGATTTAAGATTTTAAAATATACAGAACTATTTTTAAAAATTCAGATGTATTTTTAATAACGATAAAAATAATATAAAAAAAATATAAAAATTAATTTACTAAGAAAACACTTTAAATCTCCTAAACTAAACAAATGTTAATGTAAAATCAAATGATTTTATTAAAAGATAGAAATAACAGCAACATTCAAAACATTGCTGATTGTTAAACATAATCAGGATTATTAGCGTCATTTTCTTATTCAAACTAGCACATCCTTAAACCTAGCACATCCACAGCAGTAGCTGCTAGGGCTGAGCGATTTTATGAAAAAATCTCAATTGCTATTTTTCTGGCAGAGATTGCATTTTTGATTTGTCAGCCCCGCTTCAGCCATGTTTAAAATTGAATGACTAGCTACAACCTGATTGGAGTGGAGAGCACGTGGCCTGGTGCAGCTTTCTGACTGGTAGCTGACACTGGAGCCTTTCTACACTGGAGCCTTTCTACACCGGCATTCATCGTTCATTCCTAGTAGCTTGATGGGAGTTACCGTTAATAGTCATACAGACTTGTTTTAAATTGATTCGTCTTAAGCATTTACAGTACTACAAATCATAGCAACATTAGATTCAGGAAAATTATCTGCTGATACTTTTTGTTTCTTGCCGCTAATTCTCATTATTCCTGAGGGCGGGGAGGCTCTCACCCTGGTACAGAGGTTATCTGAATTATTATTTTATTATTTTAGCCTCAAATGTTTGAAGTGGAACCTAGACATAGGTATTTGTCTTATAGTAGGGTTTTCTAAATTAAATACAAGTGTCATTCAAGTTTGTGATTGCTGCTTGTGTCCAGATTTCTGAAGCTGCTAGAATATTCTGAAATCAGAAGTTACTTGGAAATGTTCGGTAAGTCTCTGCGATATGTGTCCGACAATCACGGGGGAATTGAAAAGGCACTCATAAAAACAATGGCTTTTCCATGCTGTCTTCCTACTGTGAACTGCTTGTTTGCTTGTATTGTGCTGGTGGATTGTTAGGGATGTGGTAGATGGTTGTAGTGGTGGAAGAGGGGGGCGGTGTCCGCATCCGCTACAGTGTGAAGCAGAGAGGGAAGGGAGCAGCGCTGGGGCCCAGTTGCTGTGACAATAGCGCGGGAGGAAGAGACAGTTTGCCTTTCAGAGCGGGGAGTCTCTTTCCTCACTGGTGGACTGTTGAAACTTGGCAAAAATGGTAATCAGCACTTCTTTATTATCGCTCTCTAAGCGGGTTAGTCCTTCATTTATTATTGAAAATGTAATATTATGTTGACTTTTTATTAATAACCCCCAGCCAGAAAACAACTCCCTGAACTGGTCTGCAGTGCATTTAATACTTTGAACTTAAAAACTTTTGTCTTCCACGTTTTATTTACAAGCTGTTTTAGCGATTTTTGCCAATCACACTTTCCATTTCCATGCAATGTTATATCCTGTGTTGTAGCTATGTCCCTAATTTGTGTGAGCGTCTTTTTCTATCCTGCTTGCCGATGTGACATTTAATTCATGCATTGGACTTGTTTTATTACAATTTTGCTTATTGAATTCTGCCTGTTAATAGTTTCTGGGTTGTCTGGCACCGCGCTTCCTCTCTGTTGTAAGTTCTGATTGTTCCTACCATAAAGTCATCTAAATTAACACGGCAATTAACAAACAACCCCATCTGTGAAAGGTCATGAGAGGTTTGTGACGATAGGATTAGAGGAGGAATGTATCGGAGGAGGGAGGGGATAGAGGGTGGTGTTTGCAGTGAATAGAAATGGATGACTGGGGGATTTTGATATAATGTTTGTTGGACTATAGAAAACAAAGCCTGATCGTCAGTCCGCATACAACATACAGAGCAGTTGTGTGGTGCTTCTGCAGACTCATGCATTTGATTTTCAATTAACTCCCTCTCTGCTAAACTTCGTCTCTGTGGTATACGTAAACACGTTTATCCATAGGAGCTGCGTGCAGTTTGGCTTAAGCATTTTCTCTTATCACATGAATCTTCTCAGGCTTTGCTCTCTCAATGAAGTAATGTGTTGGAATGAGAAAAGGCAAAGTTACAGCATGTCTAAACCGCCGTCTTCTGTTTATGAGTTTGCCGTTGAGTTTACAGCCCGGTAATTAACGTGAGCTGTGCGTCTGCTCCCCAGAGCTGCAGCCAAATTAGCATCTTAAGTGAAAACTCGTGCTCGCAACATCAGTGTTTGCATTTTTAAATCCACAACCACCTCCACCTCCTTCCTCTCTTGGCATTCTTTCCACCGTATAGAGCGAGTGAGTGAAACCTGTTTCTCTGGTTGGCCCGTGTGCGTTCGTGCTCGTTGTGCACATAGGAGATGTTGTGTGAATACAAACTATTGTGTTCAGATAAACACTTCCACTGGTGATCTCTCTTTGGTATCTTTAGATGTCAGAGCAGTTCTCTGCAACAATATCAACACTTTGAAAATTCATTAGTTTTTTTTTTTATTAGAATCTTTGTGATAGATCAGTAAAAAACTTGTAAAAAAAAAAGATATTGTTTTTAAAAGTGTGGCAAAAATAAACCCAGAAAATTTGAAAATGCATTTCTATAGACACTTCTTTATTCTAATGCCCTTCTAATGCCTCTCCTATGTGCCAAAGGATCTATGAAAGCCCTCATCAGTTTGTCTAACAACAGTGTTTAAAGTTGTTCTAAACATCTCATTCAAACATACAAAGAACAACAAGCAACGTTTTCCGTACCAACACGTAGACATCAGCTAAAATATTATTGTCAGAAATAGGAGAGCTTTGGCCTTAGAAGCAGGAGGTTCCTGGTAACCCTGGAGAAACGTGAGAGATCCTCAACTCAGGTGGGCCAAATGTAGGCGCTATGAAAGCTTGGTAAGAAGATATCTCTTAAGAAGTGTCATCTGCAGTTTGTTGCAAGCCATGCAGGGGGCAAAGCATGTGAAAGAAAGTGCTCTGGTTAGAAAGGCAAGCAAATCAACAGTTTGGGCTTCATGTGCGAAGATGTTTGTTGCAGAAAAATGTGCTCATCATCCTTAACACATGTCGAAACATAGTGGCATGTGCTTTTTTTTTTTGTTCTACTTAAAAATAATAATAAAAACCTATTGTGTTACATCTGAGTTTGATATTTTGCAGCTAACAGGCCAAAAAGGGTTTGTGCAAAAATGTCAGACGAATGTTAACTTCTCACAGTAAAGAGGGATTGCGTATTGAGAAAGTCATTATAACTCCAGCTACGTACTGTAGATTACATAAAAATGTAGGCACCAATCAGCTTGCTTTGTGCGGACTGGCTGAAGGAGGGGTGCATAACGGCAACCTCTGAGGCCACGTCTATACTTAAATCTCAATGAGTGACAAAGCAGGCTCCTGCTGTGATCGGCTTTTATTCCTAGCAACCGTAATTTACTTTAATCGTTCTAGCTCTGCTCCGCGTGGCAGTCTGTCCGTCAGGAGCCGAGACGACACTGAGATGACCTTACTTCATCTATGGTGCTTTAAGAAATCATAAAACATCGCCTCTTTGCTTTTAAAGAGCCCTTTAAAGACTCGGAACAGGTGACAAGTTGAAAATAAAAGCTCCGAGGCTCCGACCTGCTCTGTTTGAACAGTACCCCAAAAACCCAGACCTGAGCTTTTTCATGATGACAGCCGACTGTTTTATAAACGCTTGCAGGATGTCCCTGGTGCAGGTCAGATTTTTTCTGGAACAATGGCCTGACTCACTCATGCAGGCACCCAGTCGTTCTTTATATCCCTCTTTTACGCTCTTCTGAGTGCACAAGCAGAAACAGAAAGAGACAGAGTGCAACTGGAACTACTTCCAGCTTTCTAACATTTTTTTTTTTTCTTCACAGCCGTGGCTCTGATCTCTGCATGTCTGACACCCATGTCACATAAAGCTCTGGCAAGCATTACATTCAGGGAAATTTGGGAGTAAAGGCTCGATGACTCAAGGAAAAGGTTTCAATCCAGTCCCACAACTGAGAGTTCTGATTAGTTCAGTTATACATTCCCTAATCACAGGGACTATTGGACATGGGTATTTTAGAACGGTTTACTGGCACTGCAGCTCACCTCACAACATGCTGTTTTCATTTTTTTTTCTACATGCTCAGCTTTTATTTCTAAGTCACATTGCCTCCCAGAGGCCTGGTTTCATGATTTTGTACCTCGTCATATTCTTGTATTAAAGCCAAAGCCGAAATTTGAGTTTCACATTCATCACAGCTGTCAAAATCAATGTGGTGTAAAACAGGGACTCAAAGGCTGCACAACTTTTGAGCGGCGTGTCGGGCAGAATGCACTGTATATGCAAGGGCAGTTTTCACATCTGGAAGTGGTTGGTCAGGACAGAAGCATCTTTGTCGCACCCTGAGCTGCTGTCAAATCAATGATCTTCAGCTAAGGTTAAAATTGTTCCTACACCTGGCAGAAATAGTCCCAAAGTGGTTTTGTTCAATAATCAAAAAGTTGTTGGCTGAGAGAAATTAATGAAAACTGTAACCAATTGTTGCAAGTCAGATCCATGGCTGTCCTGTTAATTGTCAATTGATTACATTTTGGCTTATTAGTTAATAAGATTTAACTACAACTAAATAGATTTAGCCACATTTGGCCAGCAGAGAGTGCTATTTTTATTCCTTATCTCTAATCAATCTAAAACGTTACAGTCCTGTTTTTCTTCCACAATATGATTTGATATTCATATTAGTCCACATTAGTGGTTCTTCAGATGATTGTGTGTTTTATGGTTTTAATGGATATGAGTTTTGCACTGTAGACTCAATAAAAACCTATAAAATATTATTTTATAGGCTGTTGCTTTTGTAATCAAATGTTGTTGGGCAGTTTTTTGACCGCCTTCCTTGCCAACTTTGTCAACAAAACAGGGTAACAAATTAAGAAGTACCTTTTAGACTTTACAATCATAGTCATATATAGATATAGTATAGCAAAGCTAAAAGCCATGTCTTCATGTTTTTGTGTTCATTTATTTCAACAGATAAAGTGAAATAATTATTTGTGAGATAGGCTTCACCTATATGTGAAATATTTTGCCATTTAAAAATCTCAACATATAATGTCACCTATATTTGTTAAGTGTTGTTGGTGAGAATTGAAAAATCTCTATTTTAATGGTGGTTACAGCACAATACAGTGTAACAGGTTTGCCTAGTTAAAAAGAGGAGTTATTCTATTGTTAAGCTATTATAACAAGACTAACTGAATGTAGATGATTTTGAGCATTGTGATTGGTTGGCTGACGGGAGAAGAAGCTAGTGCCTTTCATGGAAAACTGCCCCATATGGTGGACTGTAGTATAAAAATTGTTGGTGAAAGTTGTTCCAGTTTTACCTTACAAACAATACTTTTTTCGTGCTTTAGCTAAAGCTTTAGTACCCCTGAGTGAAACTTTTTTTTTTTCCAAAGCATGAATGGTATGTCCAGTTTCCTTTGGCAGTGGTGAGGACTGCAACTTTAAAAGACAAAAAGCTTTGATTGTATCTTAAAACAAACACGTTCATTTGCATTTGAGCCAACACTTTTCTCCTTGAATAATAGAAACTAAAGAATATTCAAGACCATTCAAAATGTAAATATCCAAAGGGTATAAAAAGCTGAATTATCTAAACACCAGGAAACCTGATACTTAATGGTATACCGCATAGTGATCTCTCGTTGCAGCTGAATGCATTTGGCCATATTAGGGGTTCACAGACTTTCCAATTCATTTTTGCCTCATGCAGCGGAATAAAGACTCGTTTAGAGTCATGCATGCATGACCTGTTTTAAAAAAAAAGAAAGCTTATAATTTCTTTTATGAATATCTATAAAGACGTCAGTTTTTTTGGAACTACTGTGTTAATTTGAAGTTGTTTTGTTTTTGGATTAAAATATACAAAAATACTTTGCAAAAAGATACACACTCTGATATGTAATTTAAACATCGTGTCCAATAGTTGCTAATAAATGCATAATTACTATAACCTGAGTTCAGTTTGTGTTCTTGATTTAAACTTAAGGATTTTCAAATAATATCCGCGTACACAGACAGACCCTGTAAAAATAATTAGTACCTAAAGTTGATGGAGAACAGTGGTGCTCCCATTGGAGCATATAACAAGGTAGAGCGTCGGTGTGGGAGGGCTGCTTGGACCCACCATCACTGAAAAAGCTTTTAAATCATTCAGTGCTAAGATTAAATTCCCAACACTTGTCTAAGTTTTAGGTTACACGTTAACTCCACGTGACCTCATTCATTTTAAAGGTCACCATAACAATACATTACCGACGCATGAGCACACTTTAATGCCGTTACACAGAGCAGCTTTTTAATCCCCCCAATTCATGAAGTATGTTTGTTCGAAAGGTTAGCATGTCTTGCATCTGAGTCTTTCCTACTGCCTCTTTCCCCTTTTCTCAGGCTCACCGTAAGCATTGATATGTGGCCAGGGCTTTTGTGTTTTCTTTGATGAACATCTCCTTTTCTGTTCAAGGCTCCCACTGGCCATTTTATAGCCATGTTATTTTTTGTTGTTCCTCCTTTTCTCTCTCTCTTCTTTCCCGCCATCAGTCTACACAGGCCATGCTTGATTCTCTTCACACCGAGCTTGACATTCAGACGTATTTGATGAAAATCCTATCACCCCACAAAGTTAGTGTGGCTTTTATCTTATCTGCATCGTGCTGGGTTCGTGTGGCATTGCCTGTGAGTGTGTGTGTGTGTGTGTGTGGCTGTGCTCACACCACTGCTGGTGACTGCTGTGTGACCGTGTTCCCAACCTTTGTGTTCCAGAATCACTGAGTGTTTGCAATGTCAGCATTTGCCAGCTTGCTTTGGCTGTCAGCCTCGACTAATCCTGCTAATGGAAACTTCTAAAACGTTAACAGAAGAAAACATTGGAAGTGGTTTTTTTTTTTTCCCCCTATTGTTGAGAGTCAGAGCCTTCAGTGGCATGTGAATGAAGTGTATTAGACCTTTTCCGCATTATCTTACGTCTGTACATTTAGTCATATCAGTCCTAGAAACTTTATTAGATTTTATTAAGATCTGATTAGATTGATTCTCAGAAAGTTGTGCGTATTTGAGACGTGAACGAAGAAACTCAAGGTTCTTATGTGTAAAACCTTCCTTTCTGCAATTACAACATTAGAGCATCTGAGATATCTCTCTACCAGCTTTCATTGTCTAGATTTTTTCTTTTCAAATATCGCTAAAGTTCTGCCAGATTAGCCTATTGTTCTCTGCCAGAACAACACCTGTCTTGCTCGAGATTCTGAGTTGTATTTAGACCTAAATATTCTTTGATCTAAATCAAACCACAGAAGCTCTGACTGTAAGGTGTTACTGGAAGATGATCCTCTGAGGCCTTAGGCTCCAAAGTCTGTCGCAGTTTTTCTTGGAGATTCACATATTCAGCTCAAATCCCATCTTCACATCAACTCTGCTTATCTGTCTCTACTGGAGAAAATACCCCCCCACAGAAAATACACCACACGTATTGCCTTTTATATGTCAAAAATTTACATTTTCTTTGTGCTGTGCTCTATATTAAATGTGCAGAACGACAAATAGGACATATTAGAATGGGGTTTATCCTAAATAGAGCCCCAAAATGCTCAGAATTGTTTTAAATTAACATCTTCCAGATAAATGCCTCACTGCACATTTGCATGGCCAGTGTGTTTCATTTTAGTGCATGAATCAAGCTTTAGATAACTATATGGTGTTACTGACTTGCAACTGGGAAGAGTCAAATCTGACCTGTTGGTCTAGGATTATAAACGTTTATGTATGTATCCAGTTTTATCATAGTCTCATTACTTCCGCTATTGTTTCCATTCGCTTTCCCCCACTACAGAGCAGAAGTCCTAAACACGGCCCAAGCCCACAGCCCAGCGTCGGTGATCAAGTCGACCACCTATCCCTTGCCTCGCTAGAGTCGTTGGATGCCATGTCTGAGTCGGACTCTCCCACAGCTTTCACCCGCGGCAGCCGGGTTCGTGCCAGTCTGCCAGTGGTGCGATCGACCAACCAGACAAAGGACCGCTCACTGGGTATGTTCTGTTAAAGGCTTCAATTGTATATTGCTAGTAGGAAACAGGTTGCAGCCATCTCAGGTAAGTATTTTTGAATCATTGAGTTGTATAGTTTACTATATTAACACAACATTTTAAATTACGATAGTGTTTTGTTGTTTTCAAGCATTCCTTTGTTGTGAATTTATTGCCAGAAAAAACTTCACTATAGTTGCTTAACACTGTCCCCAGTTTTTATTATTTCTGTTATGTAGTGCTGTAAAGATTCAAGGAACACAAGTACTTATGCAAGGGACATCCCTTGCATAAGTACTTGTGTTCCTTGAATCTTTTTTGTGTTTTTTTGCATTTGTGCTATTTGTTGTATATCAGTTTATTTATTTTAATATCAAACTAACAAAGCATAAGATTAGAAATTGGTAAGAAAAGATTATTTTCAAAATCATTGAACATTAGTAAACAAACTGCTTCATAACAACATGACAGTCCACCTAAACAGACCACGCACACATGAGGTCTGTAGTAACTCTGGAGGAGCTACAGAGATCCACTGATCAGGCTAGACAATTTCTTGTCAAGACAACTTTTAGTAGCTCCCTCAGTTTTAATCTTTGTTCCCTTTAAGTCACATTTAATCTCGTCTCTTAGCTCTATTTTTAGTATTTACTTGTAAGGAACCCTTTTTCTCTTTTTATCTGTGGACGCTAATGTTTATTGTCAGTATGCAAGACAATACTTTTTTTTTTGTTAAAGTTTAAGTCCATCAGAATGTTTTATACCGTTCTAAGACGGATGAAATGTTCTAAATCAGTTGCTAAAACTGATGTACGATTCACAAAAGACGTGTTATTAGAAACTGTGGTTAGATTAGACCAAAATGATACTTACATCACAAAAAGTTGAAAACCACATTTCCATAATTGTGGTGGCATCATTATGCTGCAGGGATACAGTTACATTGGTCACAGATGCTGTAAATCAATAGTATTTCAGAGCATTGTATCTTTATTTTTATCTGAAGTGGCTAATTCATCTGGATCATGGTATATTAGGATCTAGAGTCTGTTAATTCAAATGGATGATGCAACACCTGCAAGTTTCATTTCATTCCATCACTGAAGCAAATAAAGAACTCTCTAAAACAGACTGATCACGTTGCCGAAAATGTTCGTCTAGATCTTATATTTTCAGAAATAAGACCAGCAGAGGAGAATATTATAGTTGTAAACAAATTATAGTACAAATTAGCTTTCACCAAATAAAACATTTTACAGCTAGACACACCTTGATTTAAAAGTAAAGTATCAAATGTTTTCACATCGTTTCCTTCCAGCTAATTTTCCATTTGTCTTGCAAAATTATTTTTCCCATGTCTGTATTCTAAAAACTCAACAACAACGAAGTAATGATCCCTGGTTGCCAACTGCCTAATTGCAGCGCTGCTAGAATCGACTTGTTCTCCCTTATTTTTTAGGCGACAGCCTGAAGCCTTGCCCGGTCAAACCGCACAGGACAAAGCAGAGCAGAGTAGTCTTAGCCTAGGGCACAAAGTTTATGTTAGGGGGGAATCAGTGAATTAGGATGGGCTCTTGAGCAAATATCCCTAAAGGCAGCGAACTCACGTCCTGTGGCGGGCCCCCCCATCACCTCATTATGCCATAAGCTTTATTTGCAGAATGAAAAAGAAAATACATTAGAGTAAGAAACCTACCAGATGAATCGGTTTGCTTTTAATGTCTACGGCAATGATGTCAATGTTAAGACCAATTTTCTTTCATGGCACTCTGAAAGTGTTTACTCCTTTAATTTATCCGGTCCAAGAATGAAACAAGGTTGTGGCAGGATCACGCTTTGGCTTGCTTCCAATGAGCTATTGTGTTCTAATTGGTGTTTGGATGTCACATGAACCCATATTAAAAACCTAGTTATTTCCATATTTTCATGAATAAATTGGATTCTGTCGGTTGGTGGTTCTTGTGAATCTATAACGGATACCTTGGGTTCAAAAGGGTTTTACTCCATAAGATGCTTACCTCTGGTGTCAGCTCTGACAGCAGCAAACTATTACTTGACTGATCACAGAAATAATTATCTGTTTCTACTCCAAGAGAATAAACTCACGTGAGATTTGCTGACATAAGAAAACTTGAATGCGCCAAACATATGACAATTTCTCAGCGATGCATCTTAATATATAACAAACCATTTTTTTAAATTTGGACGCAAGTGTCTTGTTTTTTACCAGCCATTGTTATTGCAAAGCTGTATGTACTTTTTTTAACCTCGTTTTTATTATCTACTCTGTAAACTGTATTTCTCCTTTCATGATCTTTCCACTAGCTCTGTTAATTTTAATTAAGTTATAGTCATTTTTCTGAAGGAACGATCCCATAAGATTCTATGGTATTGTCGTACTTATAATACTTTTAGGCATTCGTAGAATATGATGGTTACAGTCATACTAAGAGCTTTCAATCTTTTCAAATGAAGTTTTTCAGATTATTCTCTTCAGTTCCCTACTAAGCAAAGACCTTTAGTTATTGATAAAGAGAAAGTTGCATATTGTTTGTGAGAGAATAAAGGCACAAGCTGAAGGTTTTTACAGTTTTTGGTTCATTCAATGCCACAAAACTGTTGCAGAAAAGCAAATCCAATCAAAAACACAACAAAGGGACTTTGCAAAACATATATATATATTTGCACGCATGAACTAACTCACATGTACGCATACTGACATTCTCCCCTTCTTCCCATCGAAAACATCAGGAAAAACCGTCAGGACAGCGGGGGGTTATGGTGCGATGAAGGGGTGGAGAGAAAACAGGGGGGTTTGGAGCGGGGGAGTTGGAGGGGACACTGAACTTTGCAAATGGGTCCCTCCTACAGCGTCTCAAACACATGCGGGCACGCTCACAGAGGCTAAGTCACACACTTCACCTTGTCCCAACGGACATTTGGGGATTCCTTGTACTCTTGTTTCTGTGCCGCATGAGTTGCAGCACGTTCTTTTCCTTTGCTACATAAGACTGAGCCAGTAAACGAAAAATCCTAAAGACCTCTTCAGTAAGTATTGCTTTCATTCAACAGTGGTAGCACCAGCTGAACTATATTTTAAGGTGTTGATTAATGACTATGGTGTAGAGTTTTACTGTTGTTTCTCTGTGGTCCAGTGTTTGCAGCAATTGAAGTAAAGGGTTTAAGACTGCTGTATTTAGCTTGTACTTTTGTTTCTCAGTGTGCTAAGCTCAAAAAGTTTCCAGTCTGCGACTATTTGGTTACATAACCAACTAGCCATTTGTTTCCAGCTGTAAGCGAGGCCAAACACTCAGGAATTTCTTCAATTATTCTTTCTGATCTACCTGTAATACCATTAATGCCAAAGAAATCCCTGTAATAGAAGCTTAACTATGTTTTTTGCAATTAACCCAACATCTGCATGGTAATCTTCACAATATTCTAGCCTATCTCACGGAGAAGATTAAATTGTGCTGAAAAAAGTCCCTATTTGAAGTTGCTACTGCGCACAAATCCAGATAAACCAAAGAGCACAGTGGAGAGACTCAGCACTTTTATTTCCTGGATTTGCCTTCTCCCCGTCTCATGGAGCATGTAGGGTCTTGTATAATATTTCACTAACATCTGGTACCTTTTACAGGCTTGCTTTTTATTGAGTCTACCAAGTAAAATCATGCCTTCTTTCTTTAAGCAAAGCTATTTTCCTTGGAAAAATTCTAAACCTACTTAGAAACCGCTCTTGCATTTCAGGGCATCTGACTTTTGAGATAATTTTTGCCATAAAATGGCTGAAGTTACTTTTTTTTAAGTTAATATGGTTCTAATGTGTATTTCAGGATACATACAAATAGTTAGTTTTCTTCCACTGGCGCTGTATATACAAGTGCAGTGTAGGCGTGTTCATAAATTTTGTGGGACAGACATCTGTTTTTTTTTTTGTTTTTTTTTAAAACACAGCACAGAAGCCACACCCAGAGTTCAGAGGTTCAGACTTTGGTCTTTTTCATACACAACATTTACAGTTCCACCCTGAGCACACAACTTTGCCTCTGTCCTCGTTTCTTCCCCAGCTACCATGTCATTATCAAGTAATTTTCTTCTTTTCTTCATCTCAATTTCCAACACAGATAGGAGCTAGCTGACAAATCTGGGTTTACACTTCTATCTATATACTAGAAAAAATAACGACGGTTTTGGATTGTACAACATTCCAAGGTATAAATTATTCTAAAAGCCTTACTCAGCATAGAAAATAATTATTTTCTTTTCTTGGAACCTTATTTTATTTGTCATGCATCATCAGCTTCATGGGAAGTTTCCTTTCTTTTTTCTGCATATATGCGAGACAATGGAATAAATGGCATGATATTGTAAGATTTTGCATATTCATAAACTTAATTTAGGTTTTTTAAATTGTGCAAACATTGTCCACTTGTTCCTTCATTAGCTTCTGCAGCCTTACATGGTACGCTGCACATTAAAAGGAGAATTTTAATAACGGACAAAAACAGTATGTCATAGCATTTTAGTATTAGTTTACTTACATCATTAAAAACATTACACTAATTTCTAATTGGACAGTTTTTACAGTTCTGTAGATTCAGAAAGATAACCGCTTACTTTCCCAAGACAATCTGTGGTTTTCCTAGTTAAAGTCAAACAAAGCATCTTTATACTTGAAAACGACTTTTGTTCATCAGATCCAACTTTTGGCTGATCCTGTTGCTCTTCGTCACCTAGGTGTCCTTTACCTGCAGTACGGGGATGAGACCAAACAGATTCGTATGCCCAACGAGATCACCAGCATTGACACAATCAGAGCTCTGTTTGTCAGTGCCTTCCCGCAGCAGCTTAACATGAAGATGTTGGAGTCGCCCAGTGTCGCTGTCTACGTCAAAGATGATATGAGGAACATGTACTACGAACTCACTGATGTCAGGTAAGGACTTACGACTGTTTGTGAAATCCAGAGAAAAATAACTACGACAATGTGTAACAAGAAAGTAAACATACGAATAAATCGTCCTCTGGAGAAAAAAAAAAGTGATACGTCGTATTGTTTTACATGCAAGCTAGTTACTGCACTACAGCACAGCTAGCTGCTGCAAGAAGTTACAAATGTATTAGTTTAAAACTTAAAAGCCATATTGATTTAACAGTTTTGACTGTTTGCCTTCTGGAAATCATTTAATCAGATTTTTTTCTGTAGAATACCTGTTAAAATGCTCAATAGATAGCTATTTTCTAAATGTTGCTGCAATCTAATTGTAAATAGTTTTCTCTACTAATTGTCAAGTATAAGAGGTAAACATTTATGTCAGTGTATTTTTTTTTTTTTTATCTGCTTGAAAAGTATTTAGACCTATGATATATTTAGTTTTGGAATAGTTGGGTTTCTACCGGTTGTGTTAAATATCTCCAAATATCCTGCATAATTTCTAAAACAGTAATCGTAATTTAGAGTTTGTTTAGCCTTAGATACAACAAAAAATAGGAAGGATCAATATAACCTAGACTAAAAACTGGTCAAATGAAAGCTCTTTGTCACAAGAAAGAGGAAGGTTAGGATATCCACCTGGAAATACCCTAAAGAAATGTATCACTCCAGTGTGTCCCTTTCATCCACTTCATGTTTTTTTTCCGTTTTCCTTACTTTCCGTTTTTCTTACTTCCTTTGAACCGGAAATCTCTCTAAGCATGAAACCCTGCATCCTCCCTTCATAAAAAACAAACAAAAAAAAGTATTTTGAGTCATAGGTCAGTGGCAACGTGATACATTCAGGCAAACAGTAAGACTTTTGAATAAAGTGTAAAGCTATTAAAACTTTGGGTGGAAAAAAGTATTTCTAAACCAAGGTTTGTGTTGTATTTCATTTATAAGCACAACGGCACACATTGAAGCTAAAAAATTTTTTTTCTTTGGTTTTGTGTTTTGTAGATATTAGATATATTGATATTCACTAGAATAGTATGTGACAATGCTAGAGATTCTCAGTGCAGAGATTAAAACGTAGAATGAAAATGCTCTGAGACATAATAAACTTTGCCCTCTTAGTCTGCAGAGATCCCGCTAGAGCGAAGTGTGTATGTACATTGTGACAAATTTTTTATCAAGGTTGTAAAAAAATGTCTTGTGGTGTCTTAAGGTTGGTACAAGGTGCAAAACAACACAGAGAATGAGCTCGGCGCGAAGGAAACAACAGATCCGCTTGGCATTTATGTTGCTCAGCCACATCTCAGAAAACTATTATTGAATGTTTTTTGGTAGACTTCTAAGATTTAGAGAAAATGTCACATGACAAAGGACCGTCAGAGCCTCTGCCAGGATATTTGCCCTTGGCTGAGCTTTTAAAGAAATCAAGGTTTAGGCAAGAGCGGCCGCGCTCCGACGGGGATATCTGGGCTGCTTTCTTAACAGCCAACACCTCCTTCCCGTACAGGAACATCACGGATCACTCCTGCCTCAAGGTTTACCACAAGGATCCGGCTCAGGCTTTCAGCCAAGGACCTCGTCCTGCCAACGGCGATGCCAGGGTGAGTACGTCTCTTTTGTCCCAGAGGCTGAAGCGAGATGAATAGATCTGGTGCAATAAAAAAAAAAGCTTTGCCTGTAGTTCTTACACTCACATCCTGTTTGCAATTGAAGGAAGGAATGTCCCCCTGCCTCTTGTTAATCCGTCTAGAGGGGGGTTTCTTTTTTGTTCTACCAGAGGCCTGCCTTATAAACTTTCCTGAAACTTTTCAGGGAGCTATCAAGCTAATTTCCAGAGGATTTTTACATGTTAATGTAAGCCTTAATTTCTTTCTCTACTTCTCGATAAAAGATTCCTGCTGGTGCAATAAGATTTATGTCTAAAAACCTATTTTCTTATTCTTCTTTCTCAAATTCTATCTTATCCACATAACATTTACACAACAGTATTATTTTCATCCTTTAAGATATTTACTTTTGTTTCACTGCCAGTATTATCCATAGGCTTGCTGCCACAAAGTAGACATTTTGTATCACAGAGTATACCTTAAATTTGTAAAGAATACTAATAACACTACTATGTATGAGAAAATGTTGATTTAGCAAGTCTGGATTTAGTTAGTATGATCGTGATGAGGGAACAGGTTGCGTTTAAAAACTAAAAATTGCAGTTAAATGTAGAAAATATTGAATAGATAAGTAGTTGCAAGTTGCAATGAGAGGCTTGTTTTGATCTGTGTATTTAAGACAGAAAAAACAACCAGTTTAAAATGCTTACTAAAAGCAGAATTTAAAAAAAGAAATTGAGTTCTGGAAAAAGTTTGTGTAGTTTCTAGCATAAGGTTAGTACTGGAGAAGAGAGATTTTGTCCTCAATAGTAGACATAGTTTAACCAAATAGCAATTTAGACAAACATGAAGATTACACAAGGCTGTGTGGAGATTAAGTGTAATCAAGGAATTACTTTCAGGGTGTTTTATCCATTAATCCAAACTGATGCTGCTATTTCTCAATAAAAGGCTTTTTTATTTTTTCTATCAAGATTTGAATTGACAAATTATGTGTGGGACTTTCACAGAAGCCAAACAAACCATATCTAATAATTGGGGGGACATGCATCAAGATGATCAGTCTTTGTCTTGTTCCCATCCATACTATTATTATAGTAGCAAATCCGTGTCCTATACAAGTTGCCAAACAAACCATATCTAATAATTGGGGGGACATGCATCAAGATGATCAGTCTTTGTCTTGTTCCCATCCATACTATTATTATAGTAGCAAATCCGTGTCCTATACAAGTTGTGAGTTGTTTCACTTGTGTTGGTGATTCAGTTGAATTTGGTTTAAGCTTCTTAATCACTGGTGTAAACTGCTTAGCCATAAGAAAGGAAAATGAAAAATATAATGTACCCATAATGTTCAATTACCAAATCTTTTAAAATCCCTGAATTGATTTCTATTTCTGACTGACAAGCAGTTTCCAAGACAAATAGGTAATGATGGACTTCTTTAGTCATCAGTAATATGTCAGAGAGGTTTGTTTTGTACACTAAAAAATATGCTTTTGCAAACAGAACTTTAATTATTGCCCAACTTCTGTTTTTTATACTAAATACTATAATACTATAATCATCTTTTATCATCTTTACTGTTCACTGCACATTTAAAAACAGTGCATTCAGCCAGTCTGGAATGGATCTCTAAATGTTTACATTCTCCTGCTTTCAGCGACACAGCCCAACTCTTTTTTTCTATTTAGATTGGCACGCTGTGACTCTATGCAGTTTGTGAATCAGTTTAGAAACCTTATCCAATGCTGACACTGCAAGAGACTTAAGCAGCCCTGTGCAAACAAGCCAAGCAGGCCACACGAAAGACCAGAGGCTTAAGACCTCCCTGCGTCAATCTCATCTGGTTAGGCTTATTTTTTAAGGTGTTGCTGCATTTTTTTTTTTATTATTCCATGTTTGCATGTCGTACAATGAAATCTGTTGTTTTTAAGGGTATTTGAGATATCCAGTTCTGCATTGATGGCTTTAATCCTTTCGGAATCTGAAAGCGTATTTGTAAAATGCTTCATAGTTTAGAGAAAGTCAATTTTTTTTTTCTTTAGGAAAGTGCGCGCTTTAAGAATAAGACGTCATTAAGGTTTTAGTATGCACTGTAGACCGCCCTTGAGAGGCTCAGGCTGTGTGAACTTTCACTGCAAATATGTTTTCTTTTCTTTCCATTTACCGTCACAGCCGAGCATGAAGTACACTTTGAGGGTGTTGTTGTATTGTAGTTCACGAAGCACGCTCACTTATGCGCATGCAGGAGTCACACCCACATCATTGTTTTCTTCCCTGCAAATAATCTGTCTTGGCATGGTTGAATAAAACAGACAAAACAACACTGCAGAAAGAAAGAAAAAAAGTGCTCAGTGAAAAAGTGTCGGTGATTTGTTCGAAAGAACTTGCATCAGGACTTTTTGACATGTCTTGGCTTCTAGGTGTAACCCATGAGTCACACCTTGATGAAACAATAACTTTTTTTGTTTGACAGGAATATGGATTAGTTCCAGATTTGAATGTGACAGCTTCCTCTACAGTCTTATCAAACAATGCGTATCACAAATCTTGACCCAAATTTGTGGTTGCGCACTTGATTTCAATCCTGCGGGATGTTTTTTTACTTCTTTGAATGTTTAATCAACCTAGTGATCAGAGTTTTGGTAATTTTTTGTACTGTATGTATCATGGTAGTCTGTATTTATTACATATGTACATTTGGAAGTGATTTAAACTGACTAAAAGGTTTAACTTTTCTCGACTACAACAAAATGTGCGCTGTGTCTATTTACCTTAATCGAGGTTATCCTTTAAAGAATGTACCCTGACAAATGACTTGAGCTCAAACCTTTGTTTAGATTGTTGCTAAGATCACATAGTATAGGGTCTACTAAAAAACACAGATGTTAATTTTATTGTGATTCTTGGTTTTTCCAATCAGATCTCAAAAATATTTCTTCTTTATAGGAAGTTAGTCTTGTTTTTCTATATTGTCAATTTGTGTTCCTTTAAGAAGGCGGTTGGGCTTACAATAAACGACAATGATTAGCTTGCCGGTTAAACAGGCATTGTTTAACAGATCTTGTTGCAAATTAACTTACTGCAGAATAGCCCATTGGTGTGCTTTTTTTTTTTCTTTTGAAAAAGCCATAGTTGAATCTCCACAAAACGTAAGCTTGAAAAAAAAAAAAAAAATCCGTTGCACAAACCATCTAGAATCTGAAACCAAAAGTGGAATCCTGTATTTATGAGTTACATTTATGTTCTTTAGAAGCTCTGTTGGCATAATACTCAGGAAGTATAACTTAGCCACTGCTTTTGGTCTTGTGAGTAGATAAGAAAATGTCTCAACTGCAACCATGCACTGAAAGGCCGTTCTACTGGTCTTTTTGGGAGTGACTATATTTCAAATGACAAAAATACTAATTGTAATGCTTTTAGCAACAAAAAATTTTCATTTGGAAGGCCTATTAAAGAGTCATTCACATTAAACAATAATTATTATTTGGAACTCTTTCAGATGCACAGCGAAATGGTGCATGCCGCACGTGAGGGTCAAAACCCTCTAAGACATCCACCTATGGGACCTCCGTCACACCATCCAATGCAGGGAGCTCTGCCACCCACTCCCCACTCCATGCCGCCATCCCCTTCCCGAATTCCATTTGGCTCCCGACAGAACTCTGCCCCCGGGAGCGCCACTATGCCAAGAGACCGGATGTCAAATGTGAATCCATCTGCCCGCTCAGTCTCTCCCTCTTCTAGCGCGATACTGGAAAGACGAGACGTAAAGCCAGATCAAGACTTGGTTGGTAAAAGCCACACTCTAACTAGAGGGTGTGAGGCGTTGTATGCAGATCCATACCTGCTTCAAGAGGGACGAATCAACATGACAGCAGGTCACGGGCCCCACGGCAGCCCTGGACTTGATGGTCCAGAACATGGCATGGCAGGATTTCATCGTGCCTCCATCCGCTCCACAGGTTCTTATGGTGGGCCTAGTCCTACAGACTCTGTGGATCACTCTCCTCTTTACAGACAGAAATCCCGAAATAGCCAATTGCCTACTTTGGGTTCCAAGACTCCTCCTCCATCCCCTCATAGGATGAGTGAGGTACGGATGATTGACATCCACCACATTCCACCTCATGGTGTCCCTCTTCATGCTGTCCCATCTCATGGTGTTGCCCTGGAGAGAGCCTCACCAGTGCGCCAGTCCTTCAGGAAGGAGGAAGTTGCAGTTCCTAAGACAAAAAACAGCATGGGATCTCCTGTGGTTCAGGATCCTCAGGGTCACTCCCAAGGGCCCACTGCAGCTCCAAATGACCAGGAGACACGGTAAGCTACTAGATGCTGGGTCACGCAGTCATTTGGCATGGCATTATTATTATTAGAATTAAAGCATTGCATGGAAGCATGGACTAATTCTGCATTAAAGCTTTACTTTCACCATAAGCTGCAGAGTTCCTGTGCCTGGTTATGTCTCTAATTCATCATCAACAACTAAATCCAAGTATAAACTGTGTTCTCACCGTTTTTCAGCTTCAAGATTTGCACATTAGTTTACGCAAACTAATCAATTTGTTTATGTAAATATCTGTTCAAAAGATTATCTGTGGACCTATATTGTTCCATGAACAATCGCTCAGCTTGGCCTATGAGGTTTTTTGTTTTTTTTACTCTATTTGAGAGTAAATAAACACAAAGGAAAGTTCAAGAGGCTATCTGCATCTTAAAAAAAGAGGGGTTCACTTCCATAGTGATTGCAAGGACCATGTGCATTTAGAAAACCCAGGAAAATATTGACCAAGGCTGATAAGTAAACCAGTCAGTCAGACAGATCAGCGATGTCCACTGGTAAACATTTTTTGTAATAGTCTTGGTAGATTTAAAAACACTAGAGAAATGTTATTGGAAAAAAATAACCTGATCCTTAGCTGCCATCAGATTTATTTATTGTATCATATTCTGTTCAAGACTGTAATTAAAAATAGACTGTGTCAATCTAATGTCCAAAGCAGCCAAAACCACATTTGGCCTTTTGTCCTTAACTTGTCCCACGTTCTTCTTTAACATAAACGTTTGAAACGTTTTTGTTAAACAGCGTTATTTTTAGATGGAGTTTTTATTCATTTTTTAATGGCTACAGCAGTTGTTTTGTTTGAAAAAAATAGGTTAAACAACTACTGTTTTTGAGTGCCACTCAAACATGTACAATCAGAAATCTATACATAAGGAATTATTCAATTTTCATTTAATTATTCAATTTTTTCATGCTTTCTTTCCGAAACGCACGTCCTTCGAAAAAGTGAACAATTACATCTCAGATTCTGCTGTTTTGTGTAAGCCAGTATAGGAATAATTAGTTGAAGCCTTGTTTTTTTACACCACAGAGAAATATTTTAAACTCTATGCGTAATAAAAGGCAAGACATTTGAATTTTTAACATTTTGTAATTGTAGTTTTCTGATCTATTTAAGAATTTTGTTTTTTGTGAAAGTCTGAATGAAAATTTTTAAGTTTTGGTTGAGGTTAATTCCAACAACCCAATTTTGTTGCTATTCATAAAAACCTTATATAGATTTTTTTTTCAAAGCAGTGTCAGGCTAGTGTTGTTGTTTTTTTTTGTTGTTGTTTCAGTTTCAGATGCAAGAAAGAAAAAAAATCCAGTTTTTAAAACTAAACCCCAGAAACTGTGCGTGTTAGTGGAATATTTAATATTAGTAGCCTTTTCTAATGTTTCTGCAGAGAGCGAATGAAGTTTATGGAGCAACAGATTAACAGCTTGACTGGTCTTGTTCATCATGTACTTTTAAAGGCTCCAAACTCTAGTGGCAACAAGGAGTCTCAAAGGTAAGCGAGTCCACTGTAGGAAAAAGTGAGATCCAAGAAAGAAAATGATACTGATTCAGTTAAAGAAACGCAGGATCAATGATCTGAATACATAATTAAAAGTGGCGCTGTATCAACTGAGTTTAAAATCTTACAATCTCTTTGTACTGGTATCGTTCATGGTTTTACCTGGCTGCATTTAGACTCTTTGCATTGTGATCTTCTGTTTTAGTATGTACCTTGCAATTTGTGTAAAGCCTTTGTGTCTGCAGTGAAATTGTTTCTATGCCATGACATGAAGCTTAACATCATTAACACCACTTTACCCCCTGGTTTAACTTATCATACTATGTGTAATGTCTCTATGATTACTAATATTACCACATAAACCTGCAAGTTTTTTTTCAAGTGTATTTTGGTATCAAAATGTTTTACTTACCATTTTTGGGGGGTGTTTTGCCTGCAGCGAGAGAACACCAAAGACTTCATCTCCAGCTCACAGTGTACCTAGTTCAGGTTAGTATTACTGTGATTCCACTCTCTACACCATTTAATGCCAAAATGTCTTGTGCAGACAAGCCCACACGTCAGTATCTATCAACAGTTTGCAATGATCAGAGTGAAAAAAAACCTAGTCCGGCTTCGTTTACTTGTCATCAGCTCACATTTCCGCACAATACACGCAGTTTAATTTTTGTTAAAGAGGCAGGAGCCAGCAGAGCTCACCCTAACCCCCTCAAAGCACTACTTAAAACAAGATGTTATTAGTTTCTAAGCCTGCCAAGATGATTCAGTGATCTAATCTGTACTCTGCAGCGCCCTGCCACCTGATCTAGGTTGAAGGAAATATTAACAAAATCTCCACTGCCAGTGGCAAAGCTAATCATGGCCCTATTTTGTTTTTTTTTGAAAAGTTCATGCTAAGCCAAAAAAACTTTTCTGTGTGACTGTCTGTTACAGTCCTCCTAAAAAAATCCAAAACCTAAGAACGTGTCAACACAACACAGTGCTGTATTTGTCCTTTTGAGATGCGTGTTGTGTCTTGAAGCTAAAACAAAAGCAGCTGTTTGAATTTTAACTTGTATTTCAGTGCATCTGTAAGGTGCACACATGAAAAATCGTCTGGATTACACAATTAAATGTTTGTGTTTTTACAGCCTTTTGTTCCATTTCTTCTCTTGACAGATTTCTGAAGTTCATGACTTGCATAGACAAAGTAGTTTTTCTTACATGTTACTATAAAAAATTTTAAAGGGCTGCGTACACTGTTTGAAATGCGAGCAAGTTTGAAAGAATAACTAAACATCTGCATGGCTGCTTAGACTCGATAATCTACAGTTCATTATAACATTCATAGTACCCGAGCTCTTTTTCCAGTATATGGTGCTGGTGTACTATTTGTTGAATAGAAATAAAATCCCCTTAAAACTCTGCAATATATCGTACCAGCATTTAAAAAATATATATATTTTATCAGCATGCTTGAACAATTTTACTATAAAGTTCAATAAAGGTAACAAGAGAATTTTTTCCAAACTCAAATTAACCACTTAGTAATTGTTCTTTAATCGCTATAGAAGTCTCCAGACACAGTACCATAGAAAACCTATAGGGTTTGAAGAGAGAATAAGGAATTATGCAGGATCTTAAGTAATCTAAAAGATTGCAAGAAATAGATTGCAAAGCAGCAAAGCCGCTTGTGATTGGTACACACTATTTTCACATAAAACAGCGAAGTTAAAGACTGTGCGTGTGTGTTTGTGGTCACTTTAAGGGGCTAAACTCTTCCCTGGAAATTCCAAAAAATATTTCTAAAACTTTTTTTTTTTCTTCTCTGTAGGTGTATCTGCTATCTTGGCTCCAAAAACCAATTCAGCCCCACCAGACAAGAACTTATCTCCACTCAAAGTAAACCTCATGCAGTTTAGAAATAATGTTTCGGACCTCAGGAAGCAACTTCATCAGATGAGAGAGCTTCAGGCAAGAACTCCATCTCGTTTTACCTGATTCTGACTGTTTTGGTTAGATTTCAGACCTGATCTTGCATGCGCACGTCCAAGCCAAAGTGCATCTTAAAAGCTCTATGCTGGTTTTGCTGATTCCTGGAGTCCTCTCATATCTCATTTCACTGTGTGTAACTACTCCAGGTCCAGAACCAGGAGGTTTTAAGAGTGCAGCTGATGCGAGCCGAGCAGGAAATTAGTCTTAAACTCACAGAGGCCATGTGGCGGGTGGAAGACCCTGTCCAGAGGCAAAGAACTCTGGTAGAAGAGGACAGAAACAAGTACTTGGGTCTGGAGGAGCATCTCCTTGTGCAGCTAAGGTAAGATTTAAGTTAGAAATAAAACAATGAAAATGTATTTTATGAAAAAGGTTCAAATATTATTTAAGACATATTATAATGTTAGCATTAATAAACAGTTGCACATTCTTTAATTTATTACTTATATTATTAAATGACAATGTGTCAAGTTTTGAACACATTGAATTATCATCTCCCATTTTATAAATATGACTTCAGCAAAAATGTGCCTTCCAAAACTTTAATTCCCTCAGTATCATCAATATTTAGTCATACCAATAGAGCTACATTACAGCTGCGATGTGGAACTACATAAATACAAATATAAGGGTGGCTGCATCTGTATTCCTTATTTAATTGATAGAGTCCACCAGTCTGAATACATGGTAATCCACCTAAACTGACAAACATGGCAAGTAGATTGTTAGTGTGAGAAGAAACCAAGAGCCCAATTGTAGAACAGCATCAGGCACTGTATTTTTTCCTTCAGACAGCTAAGTTGGCCAGAGTTGATTGGAAGATGAATTGAAAAAAACCAAAAGATTTGGTACATAGGTCTTGAGAAACCTGGTGCCTGTTGTCCATCCGCAGGTTATCTATCGCCTCTAAGCATACGAAGTTGTGATTGAACTTTTTCTAACTTTGGTTGTGTGTCCAAACTGCGACTTCAGGCCATTTGCAGCTTCTACATTAACTATGTTTGGTCCTTGAATACACATGTTTATACAGATTTGGTTCTCGAGCAAATAGAGTTGATGCAGAGGTATACTTTTTGTGTGTTTTTTTTTTTTAGAACAAGAATTTCACCAGACAAATTTTGGATTTTTCTTTTATTAGCAGTGTTTTTTGCTTTTTTGCTTTTATTTTCATTTTATAGTAAGTGGAGTCACAGCTATCTAACAACAATTTACCCCAAAACACATTAGGGCATTCCCATTTAACGAACTGCAAAGTTGTTGTTCCTGTTTCTTGGAATAGAGACAAAAAATTGTATTTGAAAAAAAAACAAAAATTTGGAAACCATACAATTTTTTATTTTAAATATATAGTGATGTGTTCTGTTGTACAAATATCAGACTACTAGAGAAGTTTTTCAAATCTCTCAAATTAAGAATGTGTGTTTTTAACCTGGTCTCGTGATGTATGCTTGATTTCATTTTATTTTCATAAATACATTTTTTGTAAATAATTTTGTTAAGTAATGTTTTCCTTTTTTAGCATTATCTGTGAAATGCTTTAGTCAACTTTTTGTTTTAAGTATACTTTTTAAAAATACAGTTCAGTTCAGTCTTAGTTAAAACCTTTTTAAGTCACCCTAATTTGAATTAGTGATGGTATTTCCAGCTGGTTATACAAATACAGATTTTAACTGACTAGAAAAAATAAGTGGCAAAAGTTTGAAGGATATTTATTAACATTCTAATTCAGTAAAATGGAAATAGAAGGAGAAGCTAAAGAAATCCCAATGTTTTAGTGTGTAAAGCTAAAATCCTAGACTAAACCATCACAATGTGAACAACATTCAAAGATAATTTTGCCTGGTGGAGGCTTTAGCTCTGTTTTTGCATGGTGAATATACTTTGAATTCCTTTAATCGAAGCCATTAACATGACCTCCTCGGAGCTAGCACTGAAATATCCGTTTGAGATGGTACAGACGTACTTAAGCATACAGTTCAGAGCCAACACTTTGATATTAATGCCAAGGTGACAAAGCAGTTGTGCTGCGGTTCTGTCAAAAATTCAAAGCATAACAAAGAAAAAAATGAAAAAAACAAGGTTAAATTTCTGCTCCCAAGCTGTGCTTTAAAAGAAAGTGAGCAGCATAGCCAATCCTACCCCTTTCTTAACTTTCAGAAGGTTCTTAGTAAATATCAATTCAGAATTAAACACATTTAGGTTGAGTTGCCCCTGTATCAAAGGCTTTTAGAAACCTTAAAGCAAACAGCTGACACACCCATGAAGCTCCTATCAGTGCTGCTCTACTTGCAGAAAATTCCCCTTAAGGTTTCGTCTTCCTCTTCATACCTGAGCCTTCAGTTCTGCTCTCTTAGACAAGCCACACCTTAATGATCCTTGCAGCTTGCAAGTTTATACAGGCAAGCTGTGGCTGTGCTTCTGCGGCTGCATTGAACAATAGAGTAATTACAGACTATCCTGCTCTTATTTATGATTCGTCACACTAACAGGGATCCCTAACTATAACCATTCTATTTGGATGGGTGTACAATTCAGGGTCAAACAGTGCTCAATTTCCAAACTCTTACATTTTTCACATTTGGTCATGTTACATTTACACATTTGGTCATGTTACATTTACAAACCTTAATGTAGTTTATTTGGAATTATTGTAGACTGACATGAAGTACTATGTAATCATAAATAATACTGTATTTTTTCCTGTATTTTTTACAAATATTCCGACATCTATACTGTGTTACGACTACGGAATATAACGTTTAGTACTGCCCACTGCCTTCAGCGGTTGACTAACTGCATGTGCAAGCTGTAGTTTCCAGACTTCTAAGTACAATTAACTTTCACTTAATACCCATTAACCACTTTGTGTTGCACTGTCCTAAAAACTTGAAATAAATTTGAAAAATATGTGATATAGTTATATGGGTTTATATTTCAGTTCATTTACCACACTTACCACGGCTAGATTTACAGTGCCGTCAGAAAGCATTTTCAAAGACAAGTCTAGTGATTGTTTATCACTTCTTAAAAAAGAACCTGGCAGAACAACTAACAATTTCAAACAATTCGGATATTTTTGGTATCATGCCATTTGAAGTTTAGCAAAACATGACTGGTGTCACTTTAAAAAAGGTGTGGTAATTAGGAACATTCTCCCTTAGGGGGATTCAGAAACTCTGCTTTGGAACTGAAGAACAGGGCTCTGTCTTTCAATCTTTTCCATATTCCCCATTTAAAAGTTTTGTTTAAAAAAATGGCACCTACAATAGAATAACTAACAATATTTTTAGTATAATATTTAAAATATATAAGTGAAGAAAATATTGATAAAACATTTAGGCACAAAGAAATGCATAGAAAGGTGAAGCCTTTATACAAAAGAGAAATCCGTTTTCCCAGCTACAATTTCCATCACCCTCTTTACTAGCTGGCCTTGCCATAGCAGGGCATTCAACCCACTGTCCCCATTGGGGAGTCCTACAAAAGAGCGTGTCTCAAGGGTACCTGACTACAATGAAACACCATTTTAGCAGTTCTGCTGCAAACCAACATGTCACATAATGTTATCATGCAGCACATTTCCCCTCGGATTTTGAGTTTTCTGGAATGGTGTGGTGCAAAATGTTCAATGAGAGGAGTTGCCCTCTTACAAAAAAAAGCCGTCAAATCAGTGAGTAAACATTTTTGGTATTAGGAATAGACTTGGTTAAATCAGATCTTAGCAATAAATATACTGTTCAAATTTATTTTAATGGTGGTTGATGGTTTTTCTTAATTCTGAACTTGTAGTATTTATTTTTCTAAAGATCATGTCATTAGTCTTATCTCCTCTACTTTTAAGTATGAATCGTAAGATAAATTATTACACCCTGACCCCTGCTGTTTGGAAAGTGCATTTACTACACAATTATATTTGTTTTGCAGAAACTCACAAAATTTAAATACTTTCACAAGCTGTTAAGATGTAGGGAGAAAATGTCTTTAAACTTTGAAATAACTGATCTTTCCTGCCGTTTCTGCAGTGAGCTGGAGCAATATGTAGGAACTCTGCAAAAGGATTCAGCCACACCCACCAGAGCGGTAACCTTAAAGGATGTGGAGGAGGGAGCAGTTACTCTGAGGAAGGTGGGAGAGTCTCTCGCAGGCCTTAAAGGTAAGATGAAGGACTGACATCCTTCTACTGGGAAATAAATCACTAATATTTACTTTAAAAGAAACATTTTAGTTTTATTTAGACATGTTTAGTATGAATAGTTTTGCTGGATAAAATCCGAAATCAACCGGACTATTTTAAATATTTAGCGTATATGCTATTTGTATCGAACTGTATGTAACTGGATTTTATTTGAAGGTGTTTTTCTTCTGGTATTTGCAGAATTGTATGTATTGAATTTTGTTTTGATATATTCTAACCTAAATTAAACGGTGTTTCAATTAATTAAACTGAATCTGAAGTTACTTTAACCGAACAGGGCTAAAATTTGATGAATCAAGTTGAACTCAACTGAATAAAGTTGAACAGAGTTAAAAAGATTTATAATGAGATCAACTCAATAAACTCAATCACTTAAATAAACCGGGCCGAAAATAACTTAATTGCAATAAAACGGCAATGAATGTGGTTACACTGAATTACAATAAACTTAAATGAGCTTGCGCTGCATCAGATTAACATTATTTAAGTTGCATTGAATTTAATTGATGCAAAAGAAACCAGGTTTAAAACATATTCATTATTATATATATTGTCATTCTAATCTGTTATATAGATTTTTTTCTTCACTTTGCTCCAAAAGGCTAAATAGCTTACTGTCTTTCTACAATCAAAAAAGAGAAATAAACAATCTTTACATGTTTTTCGTGTGTGTGTGTTACCTCAGGAGAGTTCCCAGCCCTGCAAACCAGAATGCGAGCTGTGCTCAGAGTGGAAGTGGAGGCTGTGAAGTTTCTGAAAGAAGAGCCTCACAAACTCGACAGCATGCTAAAACGGGTCAAGTGCCTGACCGACACACTCAACAGCCTGAGGAGGTAGGAGGAAAATGCAGCTAAAGGAGGATTCTTGGGAACAGGTGCTCCTAGAATATAGGGAATGAGTCTGTGAGTAGGCAAATTCAAGATTGAATCAAAAAAAGCCTCTGCAGAGCTTATCAAATGTGTCTGATGTAGAAGATTGGGCTGTTTGATTATACCGCCTTCACGCCATCAAAGAGGTCTTTCTGTTTGAATCTAGGATTCTGCTTTCACTCTTCAACTACATTGAATTGATAAGTGAATTAATTTGGTGGCCATTGTAGTATCTGACTTCAGTTTTTATATGATTTTTATATATAAATATATATATATATATATTCCAAACTTAGCCTTTTGCCAAGTCTAGATTTGCATCTTAGAAGATACCTGACTCCTCAAACCACATTATATCATAAAGTTTTGATATTTTTGCTCCCTCTGTAGATATGCAACTGAAGGTTTTCATAAAGGTGTTGATCCTTTAGCTAATTTGTCAGTGGGTAACAGCCACACAACCGCTGCAGAAACCACTGTAGACGCTCCTTCAGCATCAGTCCAGCTCACCTCCTCGTCAGCTCCACCAGAGCCACAGGGCTCCGCTGCCAGATCGGAGGTGATGCCCTCCTCCCCCGTGGTCATCCATCATGTCCAGAGTTCCCCAGTTCACATGCATCACTCCCAGCAATCTGGAGCCCTCGCAGTTCAACCCAGCCCTCCACTCACTCCTAGCCCTACTCTGATTCCCACTCCCAACCTGACTAAACCTCAAGACTGTGAATCTCCAAAGGGGGGCATCTCAGATCCACCAAGTCCTGCCGGCCCAAAGAAGATTCATGGGAATTTGGTAAACAATGGCAACAGAATGCCCCACCAGAATCTCGTAATAGAGGAGCTGCAGAACACTAAGGAGAAAAGCAAAAACAGAGTTACGTCAATCGAGGTATACAACTCTTGTCATTATTTGTTATTGGCCATAAGACTTCATATAGCTGTCCTATTTACCTTACTGTCTTCTTCTCTACACTCAGCCGTCTGAAAATCTAGAATCTAATTAGATAACTTCAAGTCTGCAATTTAGAGACATACATTTTTTATCCTCTTTCTTTTTTTATGTAGGCAGCTGAGAGGGAATGGGAAGAAAGGAGGCAGAACATTGGTCATTATGACGGCAAAGAGTTTGAGAAGATCCTTCAAGAGGCCCAGGCCAGCATGATGAAGGGGATTCCAAGCTTAGAAGTGGAGGAAAGCAGAATACTGCCCTCTGCTGGCATTGTAGAACAGGGAGACAGCCCGGTCGAGTCACCATCAGGTACAAATCAAGCTTAAATGCAACTTGACCATATCATTTTATGCCTAACATCTGTTTCAATGTTGTGCATTTCAGATGAATCTCAAGTAGACAAACCTACCAAGAAGGGGTCTGATAAGCTCCAAAAGCCTTTGGTGGAGAAATCCATCAAGCCAGCATCCTCAAAAACTGCCACCAAGCCAGTCGCAACTGACAATTTCACCAAACAGGGATCTGACAAATCAAACAAGTCCCCACCACCGCCGCCTCCAAGGAAAACCTTCTCCAGCGCCAGCTCAGGCATGACTACAACACGTTCCGGAGAGGTGGTCTATACAACCCGGAAGGAGAGCATCTCAGCACAGGTCAGTAGAGATAGATGGTTAATGTCACAACATTAGACTAGGTACGGGTCAAGAGTTAGGTCTGCAATAAATAATAACTCCATGTTTTGCTATTGTTGGTTTATTTAGGTGCTCTAAAGCTGTACATTCTATCCCGGGGGTCTCCAACCCTGGTCCTGGAGAGCTACTGTCCTGTAGGTGTTAGATGCAACCTTGCTTCAGCACAGCTGGCACTATCGAGTTTGAAAAAAGCCTGGTAGTAAGCCAACTATTTGCCTCAGGTGTGATGAAGCAGGGTTGCATCTAAAACCTGCAGAACAGTATCTCTCCTGGACCAGGTTTGGAGACCCCTGTTCTATTTAATTATCTGTATTTAACTAAGTTGTTTTCTTTCAAGCTGTGTTCGGGCTTGTGGCTTAAAAGTGAATCTTTTCACATTATGAAAAAACTTACCTGCCTAAAATATATAAATAGGAAAATATTAATAGTATTTTTTGAATTGTTTAATACCTTAAAGTTTTGTTGATTAATGGCTGGAAAATGATGACATATGGCACTTAAAGCTTTTTAATTGTGGAAAGAATGTATTTATTTTAAAGTACATAATTTGTGCTCTTCAGGCTTTTTCCATTATAATACAGCATTTTCATTGCAGACTGGCCCCCTAATTAATTCTTGCTGCGTAGTGTGAAGTAGTTTATTTAATAATTTCTCACAGGATGTTGAGGAGGATGTTCCTCCTACATCCCCTCAGCTGAAGCCCACAAAGGTTGCAACGGAGACCAAGCTGAAGCCTGTCACACCACTTCCTGTCACTTCTGTCAACAGAGAAGAGGAGGATGAAGGGGAGAGGATCATGGCGGAGCTACAGGTTAGACGCACGAGAACACTCACACTTACACTGAAACACGTCCTGGCAAACATGTGGGCAGGGTTAATCAATTTCTGCACATTGGGGGTCATTTCCCTATCGCTTCTTCCTGTGGTGGTTGATCTTAATGGACGTGGCAACGGGGTGCTGGCGGTTGCCAAAACAAAGGATCCTCTTTATCACCTGACAACAGTTGGTACAGCTGTTGCTGTGGTGCCTTAGGGCTTCATCACATCCTGAAAATCTTTATCCCATATGTCCCTTTGACTTCTCTCCAACCTTCAGGTTTTCCAGAAGTGCACAGTTAAGGATCTAGGGTTAAAAAATTTGGTCAAGCCTACCAATCGAATTGAACCCCAAATCAAAGAACTAAGACCAGGCTATTTGTTGCCCCTCAAAGAGAAAAAGGTAACACATGTGCCGCCGTGCAGCTGCCCAACTAACTGCCTGCGTCCACCAGCTGTGTGATGCACTAACTGCCTGTTTTTCCTCATAATTCTACAACCCCTCTGCTCCTTCCCTCAGCTCGAGAGAAACCTATTGCTGCAGTCTCCACCGCACTCCTTTACTTGCTGGCTTGTTTTCTTTCCTTCTTGGAATCTGCTTTGTGTCCTTCCCTTCTATAATTTTTTTTTTTAGGATTAAGTCTGCATAAATTTGAGCTAATGTGTCTCTTGTATGACCTGTTTCAAGACTGATTAAACGATCAAGTGTCTTTTCCTCTAAATGAATAAAGACCTGCAATGTACCCTGTATGTTATGGGCAATTAAATTGTCTTGTGTCTTTTTTTACTCTGATTTATTTAGAATTATTAGTTATATAAAAAAAATCTTAATGGAGACTATAGAGAACTCACATTTATAGACACAATATATGTTTTTGCAGACTTGGTTCACCAGAGGTAAATCTTGGCGACTTTGCATGCTCTTCTCCCCCCACCTATTTTCTGAGATATTACTTCCAAGTCTCCCTCTCTTTGCACAAGTTCACCTCAATTTGCTTTTCCTATTTTCAAGCCTTTATCCAATTCAGCTACATTTTTTATTATTCTGACATAACTCTCTGAAGATTATGTTCAAGCAAGATACATTTTAGAGTGTTCACTTTCTGCTGTGGATGTCACTGTAAGTTTTTAAGACAAGTTAATCCTCTGATTGGTGGAACACTAACAAGCCAGTCTGACAGAACTAATATTTAGCGAAACCATTGCAACATATGCAGTAATATAGGGAAAGTAATAAACACCCACATTAGATAAAGTTCTAGTAGGACAAAAAAATTTGTTTTAACTGCTGAATTATTTTTTTTATTAATGATGAGTGCTTCTTGGTGTTTGTGTTGGCAATAATGTGCTTAACTAATGGCCCAAAAATTTCAACCAGACACAAAAGGGTAAAGTTAAAATATTTATTTGGAATAAACCAGTGGAACAGCATGAAACCGCCAGAAGCATGATCAGGAACCTTTGAGGGTGGAAATACAGGTTAGCGGCTTGAATGAGTTTAGATGAGAAAGAAGAACTTGAAAGGAAAGCCCCTAACCTCAGAATCTGCGGGAAAAGGACGACTGAATTTGGTTCCTCACAGTGAACTTGTTTTAGGTTGACAAACCCAGGGATTAGGAAGAACTCACTGAACAAAAACTGGATTATTTAATCCTTTTCTGTCAAACTCAATATAGTCCTATGTCTTTGATGGCAGAAAATGATAGATTCAACCCATTACATTTTCCTAAACAACTAGTTCCGTTTTGATGACTGTGGTCTCAACTGGCTTCATTTCCTTAAAAGCTCCTCCAGTTAGTTATGGGAAATATTGCGACTGTCACCACTGTAGTCAATTATAATTTTTTACAGTCATCTTAATTTCCACCAGGGCTGAATTTGCTAAAAGATCCGTAGGTTGGTCTTTTAGCACAGTCAACCCTTTGTAGACTCTTTTTACTGTGGTCTTAATCAAGGTAAATAAAAACTTGCAATAAAAGATCTCCACGAATCTTTGAGAACTAAAACTAAAAATTAGAGACTGTTCATATCTGTCTAATTAAGCAAACAAAACAAGCACCTCCCCTTCTATTTAAAAAGAAACAAATTCAAAAAACATTAGTAAATTCTTGTCACTAACCTATAGATTATAAATGGTCTTTTGGGATTTCTTTTTAATATTTAGTTGATCTGTTGCAACTAGGTACACCAGTTGCACAGTAATACTATTCCCTCACACATTGTCCTAGCAGAGCTCAGAACCAAGTCGAGAGGACAAAGATCCAGATACAGATGAAAATGGAAACACTACTACAAGACAGAGCCCTGGGGTATGTACAAGTTTTATTTCCTAAAACTCTGTGATTTAATTCAATATTGATTTTAGGCTTGGGAGTAATTCAAGGTTCTACATTTCATGTTGACAGGTAATATATTACGTTACTGGCCAGATTCCCAAAGATCAACCCCCTCCATCAGGAATGGAAGACACCCCAGAACACAGGGAGCCCTCACAGCCTCTAACACAGGTGTCAAATCTCAATGCTAATGACAATTCTCCAAGACAGCAACAGCAGAAGCCTCCCTTGTCTCAACAACCAAAATCACCTCCACCTGTTACACCTCCACCAATATCACCTAAACCCAGTGGACTCAATGGATTCAAACTTCCACACAAGCAAGTTAAGCGCGCCGAGTCCCTGAAGACGAGTGTCGAACTACAAAAGGAAAAAAAACTCAGCAAAGTAAACACTGAAAAGAAAAACAAACTGGCTCCAGACCATGTTTCCTCATTTAAAAATAAAAAACCTCAGCAAATATTTAAAATAACCAGCAAAACTGAAAAAGAGGCACCTAAAATTCCTTCCAGAAAGACTGCAAGTGACAAACGTGATGTGCCTCTAGCCAGTTTTGAAGATGGTGGTTATGAAACCGGTCTTAGTCCTGACTTACCTGGAGAAGAGGCGCCCCCACCACCAGACATTGCATTTATGATTACTAACAAAAAGGTTCAGCCTCTCTCTTGTGGCGAGTACCAAGAACTGGTCAGTGCCAAGAAAGGTAGTGTCCAGACAGTTACTGTTGGCAGTGCATCAAACAAAGCCAACACCAAAGTCGATCCTACTGTGCCACAGGATAATGGTCATAACAAGAAGCCTGTAATAATAATTTTTAATGAGCCAATGGATATCCGTTTGGCCTACAAGCGACTTTCCACCATATTTGAATGTGAAGAAGAACTGGAAAGAATGCTTGCAGAAGAGCGCATAGATGAAGAGGATGAGGAGTCAGACACAGAGAGGAGCACTGGGCTGCAGGTAAAACCTGGAGGTGCAGAGTTGGTTAATTTTGAAAAGATTATCTCCACAAAAACTAGCATGGAGCACATGGAATCTCTATCCTCATCCTCCTCTTCAATATCTGAACAGTTGGATAATGGGGTAAACCCAGAGACAAATGGAGATGCAAGACCGGATGGGAAGAAAAAGTTCAAGTTTAAGTTTCCAAAGAAACAGCTTGCTGCATTGACACAAGCAATTCGCGCAGGCACAAAGTCTGGAAAGAAGACCTTACAGGTGGTGGTGTACGAAGATGAGGAAGAATCTGACGGTACAGTTCGGCAGCACAAGGAAGCAAAAAGATTTGAAATTTCTCGCTCAAAATCTTTTGCAGACACCACTAAGGAATCCATGTCTACCACACAGAAAGACCAGAACGCAGGCTCCCAGTACAGAACTAATGAAATTCGGAAGAATGCCTATAAGACTCTGGACAGTCTTGAGCAAACAATTAAACAGCTGGAAAACACTATTAATGAAATAGGGCCATGCTCCTCGGAAGAGCCAGTCAGCACTGAACATACTACGACAGGAACTGGGAAAGACTCAGATCTGGGTGGGTTAAAGAGGTCTTCCTCTCTCCCTACCTCTGGAGCACAAGGTCCTAAAGTAGCCAGCAAAAGTTTGTTGCAGAAGAAGACAAAACCTCAGCTCCTTCCTCGCCCTGTCGTCACCCTTTCTACCAACAACGACAACACAGTCCTCAGTGTGCCCTCCACCGTGCAACAGGTCTCTCTTTAGCTATTGTTGCTCCTGGAGAGTTTGGGTCCTTCTCTTTCCTTTCCAACCTAACTTTACTCCAACCCTAACCACTGAAATTACGAAGTTATTAATCCACTCCACAGGTGCTAAGAAATGTTGAAAGCAACCCCAGTGGCTCTCCACCTCTGAAATCATGGGGACATGATAGGGGTGGCATTTTGTTGGGCTCCTTACTTGCATCTTTCCCCTGTAGTTCACTGCTAAAAACTCAGTTTTTCAGCAAGTGGTGCATTGGTCATGTGAGACTTCAACATGGTCATACTTCCTTATTCTCAACTGCATGCACTATATATACTTACTGAGGTTTTTGGACCTTTTTGATGCATGGTCTTTCACTGGTGTTGATTTTTTTGAGGTGTTAAAGTTTTTCCATGTTTTGACTTCTCATACTTCCTGTTTGGTCTGTGTTTTTCTTTCTACTTTTTATTTTATTTCTTGTCTTGTTTTCGTTTGGATCCCCTTGCAGAACACCAGTGCCGCTTCCCCTACTAGTCGGATGCCGGTCCCTTTGTCTGCGAAGTCCAGACAGTCACCGGCTACAACTGACAAAGCTGGAAAACAGCAAAAACTACAGGACGGTCAAAGGCAGTTTCGACAGGTAGTTTTACTATAGGGTATCACAGAAAACTTGTAAAATTAAAGTCCTAGGCTATTTAAAGCATGGCGAAGGGGGTAAAGACTACTAAAACTGTGAGATTTCACATGGGAAAATATAAAATGAAAGTCACGATGGTGGCAACTGTAGTATGTTCTTGTTTCTCTCGAATCTGCAAAGTCACAAAGGCATGTTTGACTGTTACCCCATAACATCACTGTACTGTATGCTTCTGCATGTCCACACTGCTCATGGTTTTCACTGTGTTGGTGGCTATACAAAACAAAACTGGAGAAAGGCAAAGAAAAGCGGATTCCTGTCTTGTCATCATCTGAGTTGTCATCATACCTGCAGTTCTCCATCACAGCTGAGTTCCTAAACAGTGTCGCCAAATCCTAAAACCCTTCTGGCAATGTTCCAATACAGATTTTACTGTTTTTTTTTTTTTGTTTGTATGTTTTTGGCTCCTACCTTCTCATTTTTCAACTTCCCTCAAACCCGACATCACTCCTCAGCTTTCTTAACCCATGGTGTTGCGTTTTCTTACCATAAGGCTCCTGGCATAACCTACTTACATTGTACCAATGGTTCACTGAACTACAAATCCATGCTTCCACTTTCTGCTGCCACTCTTGAAACCTCTAACAATCCTTAGCTATGTACTCCAGCTATATCTTTGCCTTCTCAATTTTCTTACAGAGCTTCTAACAATGCCTGACAATCCCTTTAACACAGAGACACTCATGTCTGCCATTGTGCTGCCTAACATTTGCTGTGTTTTTTATTTTGGTAACGTGTCTCTCAGTTCTTGAAAAAAAAAAAAGAACTTCCATATCAGCAAGGAAAATAATTATTGAAGAACTACACATTTTTCACATGTTAATATATTTCTAACAAGGCTGTTGACACAAAAATCACAACAGATGTCTGTAACAAGCCAAATAATCAATTCATACAGGAAATCAAAACAAGTATTTTTTTAAATAACCCATTGTTAGAAAGATTTTATTTCTCCTCAAATGTAAAAATTTTTTATTAACTTAAATAGGAAATGGAAATGTTGAATTCACTCTATCTAAACTCTCCAATTCATGTTAATGGTTGTGCACAAGAAAGATCTCCTGGAGTGGTCTGTCTGTAGTGACTTTGAAGAGGCCTTTGACTGCAGGAGTGGTTGTCCATTACCTCATCATTTTTGAAACCCCTGTCATATATAGTCCCAGAGAATATTAAATTCCGAACCCTCGTCATAAAAAGAAAAAAGAAAACATTGATGCCATTGGTTATACAACACAATTATGGTTAGTTTAAAATATGTAATTTTCTTGCCAATGAGTCAGAAATAATCAGAAGAATTGTTCAATACCAAGAACTATTCGCTGAATGACCTGAAATTAGCAGATACATCATTTTTAAATGTTCTGGATATTTTTGATGAACATCAAAAGATAAAATGAGACTGGATTTTAAGCAGGAGATATATATTTTGCTATAAAAGACCAGTTCAATTACCCGACTTTAATCGAATTAAAAAAGTACAAAAAGAACATGCAATCAGAGTGCAGATCAAGTTAAAAAGTTTTACCTTGTGTAGTTTTCTGTTTTCCACAATAGCAATTAATGGACATATTGGTTTTCGTTTCTTTGCATATATTGATTGAATGGGTTTATGTAGACATTTGTTGTGAATTTCATTTCAAAAGGCCCAATAGAAATATATTGACTGAGAAGTGTCACATATTCAGTGCTTATTTTCCTCTCTGTATCTTGTTTTTTGTGTCTCTTAGTTTGCCTTATTGATGTTATTGTTTGTGCAGCCATACTGTTTGTCCATGTTAATAACTTTTGAGTTATTTTTTTTCTTTTTTTGTTAACATCGCCTTGCGTTTTACATGTGTTCTTTGACGAGTTTCCTTTTTTTTTTTTTTTTGACAATCGGTATCTGTTTTGGCATCTGTTTGCAGGCTAATGGAAGTGCTAAAAGAGTGGGAGGGGATCATAAAACTGCTTCTCCCACTATACCCGTCTCTAAAATCCCTGCTTTTTATCCTAGCTCTGCTAAAGGCAGCTCCCAGTCAGTGCTAAACTCAGATAATACTAATCCCATTAACCCGTCTTCTTCCGCTCCTCCCTCTGCGACAAAGTCCTCCATCCTGTCCTCTCACGCCCCACGTTCCGGTTCCCTACCCTCATCCCATATCCCCTCACTGTCTAACGGATCCCTTAAACTCACTCCACCTTCACAACACACAGGTAAAGCTGTCTCGTTCTCCTCACAGACTCAGAACGGTCGAGTGCACTCCTCCTCCTCCTCCTCCTCCTCCTCCTCTTCATTCTCCTCCTGCTCCTTACCCCCCTCCCCTCTGTCACCCACACCACTGGGCCCAGGTGGAAAGAGCATCCGTACCATACACACCCCCAGCTTCACCAACTACAGATCACACAACGGAGGCAGCGGCAAATCCTCCATCCCAACAACCACAGCAGCTAAGGAAACGACTTAGCCTCATTATCAACTCTCGTGCTTTACAGCACTGCAGGTATACCTGAATATATTCCATGTAATATACTTTTGGTTGCTTTTTCTGTTAGTTGCAAGTGGGTTTTTTTCTTATTTAAAGGTATTATTAAAGAAATGCACTCCCTCTGTTTATATTTTGACACTGGCATTTGCGCACTGTTTATATCTTTACATTTTCAGTTCACTTTTAGATGTAAACTACACTTGTTTGGACTGTTGTTCTGGATCAGAAATCCTATAGACCTACATTATAAGTTTGATTTTAATGTATTTTAGACACCATTATGAAAGACTTTGTAGTTGAAGGGAAAGGTTTAGATTGTGCTGAAAATCTCTATATATTTGTTTTGCAGTAGCCATGAATAGGGGATATATACTTAATTTACTGTCAAAATATCATGTAAATTCTTTTAATTTTGGAAAAAAAATGTAATTTTAATAACTATTGTATTTAATCCTCTATATTTCTTACGTTCGAGACAAAAAGCTAAAGCCTATGATGAATTTATACAGAATTTATGATGAAACTGGTGATTCATTTAGTTTTCCTAGAGTATTTTATATTTTTCAACCTCATGAACTGCCAGCTTCTTTAAAAAATTGTCAGCGGTTTTCACCATTAGTGCAAAGTTTTAATTTTATTGTGCCTATTTGCCAAAGTGGTTGTATGCTTACTCAGTTCATGCCTAACTGCAATCATGTACCTATGGAAAATGTATACGCACTCTTCTTGATGTGACGATTGATATGAGTGGTCAAATGTGGTGTTAACATGTTGTTGCTGTTCACAAGATCTGTGCTGAAAACAAAGTAGTTAATTTGGGGTTTGATCATCTAGATGTACATAACAGCAAATGCTTCTACTAATAAAAAAAGTAGTTGTTTTTTTTAGCATACCAAAGTTTATTTGTATGCATGCCTTTAAATATTTTAGGAGAGTGTTGTTAAAGAGACAACAATATGTTTGCACAGATAGATTTTGTAAATATTTTGGTTTTCTTTGCTTTTTTTTTGTAAAGCTTTAAGTCATGAAATAAATGAACCATGTGGTTAAAGGCAAAAGTGTGGTGGAGTAGCACAAATAAATAAAGATCTGCATGCTTCTTACACACTGAGCTTTTGGATTCTTTTTTCAATGTTATGTCTTGCTTCCTGCTTCACGTGGTGATGTGTTCAGAGGTGGGCAAACCATTGTGCGCACTTATGTGTCGATATAAAGGTTGTAACACTACACACCATTCTGGTAGACATCTCACTTCTGCTTGGCTTTATAAGTTTCTCACTCAAACACTGGAGTCTTTCACGATTTGTGTACATTATTTTTTATTTTTTTTGGTACGTGATTCAACTACACTTACAGGTAAGATTATTAGAGACTTAAATGCTGTAAATGTCATCTTAAAAGTGGACTTTGCTACTATATTTGTAACTTTTTCTGTATTTATCTGTACTAAAAAGTTGTTTGGAGATGACACTAGACGAAAAAAATCCTTTGCACATTTGACGTAGTCATATAAATGTAAACTGTGATGAATTGTAAGATATTTAAAATTAAAAAATGTCCCTAACTATTGTAATTCTCTAAAAAGCAAAAATGCGAAAAAAGAGTTAAAAAAATAATTTTGCATTACAAACGTACTCTGCCAATGAAGCAGAAATTCGAGAGCTTTTCTTTCTTGATATGTAAAGTTTCTATATCGTTTTTTTTAATTTTTTTTATGTGATTAACATTATACACTACATTGCCAAAAAATGTTTTGATACCTTAGTTTACACTTATTACCTTTACTTGTGACCTTTAAGGATATAAACCTACACTATACAGATTTTAAAATGGCATGGTTTATTGTGCATTTTAAACATTCCATTGGATTAAGGTCAGGGTTTGGGTCATTTAGGTATCTACACATCCAACTCGTTAACATTCTTATAGACGTATAATGTCTACAAGGAAAATCAAGTGGAAAATGGAAGGGGCATTTTCAGGGGGTTCTGCAAAGATGGGAACATGTTATTGTCCAAAATGTGTTCGTGAACTGCAGTTCCACTAAGGATCCACCCATACTACCCATAGTCACTAACTTTATTCAATAGTTCTTCCTTTAACAAATGTACACTTAGCACAGCACTCTCAGATAAGTGTCATTCTCCTGGCAATGTGCAAACCTAGACTTGGTCCAATGGATTGTAAGACAGAAAAGTGTTATTGCAGAGAACCTGTCTCCACCTCTTTGGAATCCATTGGGTCTGTCGTCAAAACCGGCCTTTCTGTGGCACGTGCTGATGTCATTTGAAAGCAGCTGCATGGTCATGAAAACACACTTACACAATAATGTCTTCACATCTCACCTGAGTTTACTCAAAGTATGGAGGTTTGTGACTAGCCACTGTGGAGACAGGTGCCTAACCCACTCTTATGTTTTATGTGGCTGGATTCATTTAGTTTCCAATTGCTTTGTCATTGTTATGACAATAACATTTCACCGTAGAGTTACTGCACAGTTGAAATCTTGACACAGTCGTCACGGTTGAGATCACTGAGCTCCTGAAATAAACCCAATCTATTACAAATAGATGTAATTGTAGTTTGCGTGCCTTGGTCGCGACAGAAGCTACTGGAAGACCTGAACTCAAGGACCTGGAGGAGCATCTTAAAACCTTGGCAACACAGTGAATTTTTTGTTTTTGATATTTTGGTATTTATTCCAATATTTTGTTTTCTAACTAATAATTTTATGCATATTGCACCTAACAGTAAAACATTGGATTTTTTCTTCGTAATCTTTTTGTTTGCCTCATGCAATGTTGTAATGTTCTAAACTTAATTGTAAGCCAAAGTCAACAGAATAAATAAACAGTTATAAATCATATTTAATAAGATAAGACAAGCCTTTGTGTTCTGAGAGTAATAATCACTGATTACACATTTTGCTTCATTCTGCACTAGAGTGGGGCTTGCCATGACAGCTATGAATATTTCCATGGTGGATGAGAGCGAAAGGCTGGTTGTAACACCTCTGCCATTTTGGGACATTATCCTCTCCATATTTTACATGCTGATCTTCATCGTCGCTGTGCCTGGTAACGCCTTGGCATTCTGGGCATTCTGTCACCAGAGGGCTACTTCACCATCTAAGGTCTTCCTGAAAAATCTGGCCATTGCAGACATCTGTTATGTCCTTGTTTTACCTATGCGCATAGTTTACCACCTGTCTAACAGCCACTGGCCCTTTGGGAACATCTTATGTTTGCTCTCCGGCTTTCTGTTTTACCTGAACATGTACTGCAGCCTCTACCTGATGAGTTTCATCAGCCTGGACAGATTGCTGGCCGTGATTTTTCCACTCAAGTCCCAGGCGATAAGGAAGACTTTGTATGCAAATATAGGTGTGGCCGTACTGTGGGTGGTGATTATTGTGTCTATGATTCCAACACTTATCTCAAGTAAGAACCGGAACAACTCGGCGAACAACTGCACAATGTTGTACCTTGAAAAAACGTCATCCAAAGCTTTGATTTCCACCGTGGTTGCTTTTTGTATTCCCTTCACCACAATAGTTATCACCTACCTACTGATTCTCTTAAAACTGAAGAACTTGAAACAACAGGAAGAGCGTCCTGTGAGAGACAAAGCTATGAAAATGATTATACTTGTGGTGATGAACTTCCTATTTGCATTTGTGCCCTATCACATGTGCAGGGTAATATACACTTTAGGTATAGCTGGAACCTGGGAGTCATTAAAAAGGGCCAATCAGATTACATCTGCACTGAGCTGCATAAGCGGTGTACTGGATCCTGTGATGTATTTCTTCTTAAACCAAGTTTACAGGAATATGTTCCTGCGTCTGTTCTGTAAGACCGGCAACTCTGGTCTGTAAACATTAAAGTATCAGTCTGTAATGACACTTACTGTCTGACCTTTTAGAGGCTTAGAATTACAATTTAACCCACTAATGTGAGCGTTCGGAGTTGCGTCTTTTCTTAAAATGCTAAAAATATTTGCTAGAATTGGAATCTAAAAATCATATGCTTTTGTCTAATACTTCTGTTTGACCAATGATTAAGAAAATTATTTCTTGTTTTTCTAAATTAAAATACTTTTTTTCTGAAATATCTCATGTTGTGCATTTCTAAAGGGTGTTAACAGGAATTCTAATAGAAAAAGAATAACATATCTATAACTACCGTGTACAGGACAACTGCATTTATGGTATTCAATATTTTGGCACTGCTGCCCACATTTTTATTTTAAAATGAGGCATATAATTAATAATAATAATACTCAACATTGAATTGAAGTTACAATGCAAAGCTTTATCCACCAAGAGGGGAAAAAAAACACAATCATCTGATTTCAAAAATGTTTATCAGGTTCGCTGGAACAATGACAAGATAAGACAACAGCCAGCAAATTCTACAGGAAGCAGAAGATATTTGACAGCAGTTGCTGGAATTATAAGCTTTTGACAAATTAGGGGGCAAATACTTGCAGGACATGACATACCGAGGGATTTTAACATTTAGATTGAACTGTTCCACAGTTATTCAAGGATTAGACCCTGTAAATATAGTACCAAGGACAGTGATGGAACAATGGAACTGTTCCAGATCCAATGTTAAAAAGGAAATGAACATTTCTTGTATTTTTTTTTTCTGCAATGGAACTATTTGTTTTGCAGTATCTAGGGACACCACTGCTAAAAATATTATAGTATCGCAAATTGTGCCGTCCATTATGTCGAGAAGTACGTATATAATACTACATAACTATATAATAATGGCAGCTGATGTGTGTGAGTGCATGTGCACACACAAAGAGAAAAAAAAAATTTGGAGGATGATACTGTGCCAGGGTTCTCTTCTCTTTCCAAGAAAAGCCTCAAGGACAAACTAAAATTCTGAATGCAGAATACTGATGCAAATGCACTTTATCTGATGTGTCCTCCTTCCAAATACACAGAACATTTTGGAAATCATTGGTCCTAGCAAAGAAAAGTCAATACTACTATCAAGCCTTGTTTCACACCAACTATTAAAAAAAACTAATACACCATACATTTGATAATGATTTAATCATCATTTCTATTCCCAAAACACTAAAATGAATAAAGACTTAAACTGGTAAAACTCTATAGTTCTTAACTGTTGATACAAAAGCCTGTTCTATTTTATAAAAGGGTGCGCAGGAACAAAAATTGATCAACTTCAGATCCTTTAGACAAGAATGGGTCTCTATAAGCTTGGCAGAACAGACTGCAGAAGAGGGTGTCTGTTTAAATAGCGTCAGTGGATATCGCTGAGAAGTGCTATAAATGTGGTTTTAAAAGAAATTTTATGAATAAAAATGTTTGATATTTTAAGTAGTTTACATGGACTGATTTCAAAAAGTTTTACATGATATATATGTATAATATTAGAAGGAGTAGGTTTAATAAATGTCACTTTTTGTTTTCTTTTTTACGGAAACAGCCAGACTTCAACTTTAGAGAACCAAAATGAGGAACTACAAGGTTTTCACAGGCCTACGTTCTGTCAACTAATTTAACATGTTTCTTCTTTTAGATAAATATAGATTTAGACCTACTCGCCTATTTGAAATAATATGCAGGGCCTCACAACAGTTCAAACCACTTGAAATTTCCACATTTGTTTTGCGTTACAACCAGAAACATTGTTGTATTTTACTGGAGCCTTGTATAGTAGACCAACACAAAGCAGTCCATAATTGTTAAGTGTAGTTAATGATGGAATCATGTCTTTAGTGTCATCTACCGTCACAACACTATCTAAATAACAGACTGTTTATCTATGTGTAGGGAATCTAAGGCACATTTATTCAAATCCTTTTTAATACGTAATTTACAAACACTAATGAAATCTCAACTAGATTGTCTTGTATAAAGTTAGGAAAAATGTATGACGTCAAACGTTTTTTTACCTGTTTTCTGTAGAAAACATTCGATTTTTCCCTCATATCAGAAAGTTGTGTTTTTATTTATTTATTTATCTATTTTTTTTTTCTGTTTTTGAGAATGCTCTTTTTTTTTTTTTTTTTGGTCACTGTCAGAATAAAAAAGAAGCTCATATGATCTTGCAGGGGAAATTGGACCCCAGTTTTAAGGTACGTTTGGAAATGTAATAAGCATGTTTGCATAGTTTGAGGATCAGGACGTTGGGCTTTACAGCAAACAAGTTTCTTTCAACCAGTGGAATAAAATCATTCAAAAATTACTGAAAGTCAAAGTTGGTCTGGTTTGACTTTTCCGGGCTTCCGTTTTCCGAGCTTGTTACCATGGAAGCCAGGAGGAAGCTGTGGGAAAAAAAAGGGAGCGGACCGTTATGTGCTTTTTTTTAAAGCAAGTTTTTACTTCTCGACTCGAACTTATAGTGTTGAAATTTTAACGAAATAAAAAGGTCTTTAGTGCTTAAAACCCGTGGCATCATCGAGTAGTTTGTTTAAAGGGCCACGGTGCGTTATTTAGGCGTATTTTAGTCTTGTAGAATCTCTTTTGCTATATTAGCTAGCCTTTGGTCGTATGTTTGTCACTACGACGTAAAGAAGTTTAGCTTTGCAACTGCAGCTATGTTTGTGGGAAACAGATGTTTCTCACAAACATCGTAGAGCCCCGCCATTATGGGCACCGCATCTTCCCTGGTGAGCCCGGGAGAGGTGATCGAGGACGGCTATGGCGGCGACGGAGGGGAAGCCTGCGAGATACCCGTCGAGGTTAAGCCCAAAGCCCGACTCCTTCGCAGCTCCTTCCGCCGGGGACCGCGGGTGATCGGGGCCAGTTTCAAGTCAACGGGGTCCGTGGACCTGGAGTACGCCGCGGAGTACGAGAGACTCCGGAAGGAGTACGAAATCTTTCGCGTCAGCAAGAACAACGAGATCACATCCATGCAGAAGAAGGAGGCCAAGCTGGACGAGGAGAACAAGAGACTAAGAGCTGAGCTGCAGGTGAACTAAAAGGGGGGGGGGGGGGTCTGCTTTTTCAAAAACAATTAATAACTTGCAAGTATTTATGTTTGGTTTTGCTTTTCTGTTTGTTTGTTTGTTTGTTTGTGTCACTTAAATCTGCAAATGATCACACAAGCATATAACCAGTAAAAACGTGAACAACTTTATTAACATTGCTGTTAAAGAATCAAACCAACGTCATCCATCAAGAACATCCAGAGTCCCTTTTTTAAACTCTTTGGTCACATCATGTTTGTTTTTTAAAGATTCTTTACAGCGTATCTCACTGGGGTTTTCCCAACTGAGCTGTTTTTTCTCCAAACAAACGAAACCGTTAATGAAAAAGAGCATTTTTGCATTTGCTCAAGTTTTCTTTGTATAGCTTTGAGATTTTTTTTTTTTTTTGATGATCTGAAACATTTTACAGTGAAATAAAAAAGATCTCTGAATTGCTCATAATACTGTATATATAGTGAGGATTGTGAGTAAAAATGTCGGTGGGAATTCAACAGGCTCTTCAGAAAACCTACCAGAAGATTCTCAGAGAGAAGGAGGCCGCTCTCGAAGCAAAGTACCAAGCGATGGAGAGGGCCGCCACTTTTGAGCACGACAGGGACAAGGTAAAACGGCAGTTTAAGGTAAGAAGGGGAAGAAAAAACGAGGCTAACTATTTTTGGCTTATCTCTGTCAAACAAATCTAGGGCAAACATTTTAAACTTGTTATATACTTGCATTCAGATTTTCCGTGAGACAAAAGAGAAAGAGATACAAGATCTGCTGCGTGCAAAGAGGGATCTGGAGGCCAAGTTGCAGCAGTTGCAGACTCAGGGTATCCACATTTTTAACCCCTATGACTCTGACTCAGACGACAACCAAACTAATGTGACTGGTAAGATGTAAATGTACACACACCGGAACCGGTTTAAATACATGCAGTTCCTTCTTTACTCCTGTTTAAATCCTCATCCATTTTGTGTGTTTCGCAGCTGTAGGAACTCAGTGCGAATACTGGACTGGTGGGTTGCTGGGAAGCGAACCTTCTATGGGTAGCATGATGCAGCTGCAGCAGACGTTCAGAGGGCCGGAGTTTGCTCACAGCTTAATAGATGTAGAAGGACCCTTTGCAAATGTTAGCAGAGGTGAGGTAATTGTTGCAGAGACATGGCAAGGGGATATGTAAAAGCTTTTTTTAAATGTGTTTGTGGCCGGAGGGGAAAATAGAGGCATCGCGGTCGATTGGGCATCCAGTGTGCAGTTCTTCTTTATAAAAAAAAAAAGATAGAACTTATTTTGTTGTGCAACGCCATCTGACCTCTGTACAGGACTTGTATATGTCATTCTCAAGATGAGATGGCGCTGTAACGGCCGCAAAAGGAGGCCCTACACATACTAATTCATTATTGTGCTCTTAAACCAGGTGTTTCAGGTTCTTTCTCCAACCCCTCTAGATAGTAATATGAACTGACAAATGCAACTATTTGCAACTAAATTATAGCTTTGCTTTTGCCACGTGTCCTTGAACTACACTGATATGCCACAGAGTTTGTTGAATTTTCATTTTGTGCTGTTAGTTTCTATAGCATGTAGACAGTATAATTTATTAAATCTTGCATTTATTTGTTCTTCCAGATGACTGGGATGCTGCGGTGGCCAGTCTGCTTCAGGTGTCACCTTATGTGCCGCAGGCCTTATGGAGTAACACTGTGCGCTGTTACCTAATATCCACACAAGATACCAAAGCAGAGCTGGATATCTTTATTAAGGTGAGTTTGCTGGACATTTAAAGTCACCAAGTGTAAATATGTTGACGTTATTATGTATGGGAATGTTCCCTAGGTATATTTTTCTGGCACTTAATAGAAAAACGATGTCCTCAGAAAAAATTGGTTGATCACTTTAGGTTGGGATAGTTTATAATAAGTAATAACTGATATGTTTTGTTTATATTCAGCCATCGTTTGTGATATCAAACACACTAATAAATCAGTACATTAAAACAGTGTCTTCAGTTGGATGCAAACCAATAATTTTAAAGAAAGGATACAGCAGAAAATTAACAACTATAAAGCTTTTGGATTTCCATAAAATTAAAATAGGATTTCTGATGTTAAAAAGGAAACATTACAATATCTGACAGTCACTCCGACGAAGCATTTTCAGCATACCAAAAAACAAGCTCATGCACCCTTGTGGTTTTGGAAAAGCTGAGACAAACTTAGATGGAAAAAACCTTTGATTAGATGTCCAGCTGTTAAAAATCCCCAAAACAAAAAGCAAATACAGTGAGGGAAACTTAGATAATCAACTTGACTAAACGTTAACTTGGAATGAGCACCAAATACGTGTGTCTAAATGTCTGAGGGGAGAAAACAACTTATTTGAACGGTTGGGAGCTAACAATATTAATCTTCCCGTAAATGTCATTTGTTTTATGGACAGAAACACTCGTCCGCGTTAAGGAGAATGTGCGAAGGCCTGGGCCATTTCTACCTAAATGTTTACTTCCCAGAGGAGATCGCTGCTTCATTTGCTGCGGTGCGGAGGCAGGAGATCGAGCGGAGCTCAGTGTGTGTGCTCCTGCTCAAATCCACCGTCGCGAGGTACCCACACTCAACAAGGTTTATTCTAGGCCTAAAAACACGTTCAGCAGTCCGATCTCTCAGAGTGCTTTGAATTTTTGTGAGTGTCTACAGAAGGACTTTTTTAGAACAACATTACACTGGTGCAGTTCAAACTTCACAAGCGAAACCGAGATAAAGTTAGACTTCTAGTTGCTTCCATTCCCTGGCTTTATATACTTGATTATAAGAGTTCGAAAATGTGTACAGAGCACCCTTGCAGCCTGTGAAGATTGTACCTAAAGCACAACTATTTTTGATTTTCCCCATGATGGCACACAAGATAGCATTCTGTTGAAAATATCCCTTTAAAATACATGTAGAAAAGCTTCCAAAGCATAAAGTTATCATCTAGGATTTTTCAAATTGGGTCAGGGCAGAGTAATTTTTATCTATTTAAACCATTATCTTTCATTATTTTGACCGTAAAAAAACAACAACACAGAAATAATGTTGGCTTTACCAACTGTTTTTTTATGCAGCATTTGTGCATGTTTGGTTTGAGCCGTTTATGGGAAAGGCTGTAACTCTTTGTCTTCAGTAAAAACTTGGATCTTTATAATGTAAAAATATATCATTTCTTGCAGCTCTATGCTAGAAGATTGTGAGGAGGCTTTTGTTAAAAACCCAAACGGACATCCACTGGTGCTGTACATCAGGACCGAGGAGGACAACAGTTTGACTGTCCCCGTCAGGCACCTGCTTGAGAGGGTTAACGCAGCGGACAAGGCTGCCAAAATCAAGGTGTGTAGCTTTAACATGAATACAATTAATTCCACCACGACCATCAAAAACGTTTCTTATTTCAGTTCAATTGGAAGCTGTTGTAATTTTTATCTTAGCACCAACCATCCATTATTAGGTGTCGTGTCAGTCAGGCGTCTGTGGTTAAGCTGGTAAGATACTATTTAGTAGCTCTACAGTTAGTTTTGTCTCACAGTTTTGTCTTTTTTTTTTAGATCAACCAACCGCTTTGGTTTGCCCCGAAACATACCAGAGCGGTCTACTTTTTTAGTGCTCCGCTTTTGCCTCTTTTATTTATAAGTTGTAAATTGTTTCTTTTAGGGCCTTCACAGACGACCTAAATTGATGCATTTACGGTTTGCGCTTGACATCAACACCACAAAGCGATCAGCTACTTTTTCAGTGCAAGCTAAATTATGTTTTAGCTGCTGTTGTAAAATCCTTAATTTCTGAAAGTAAATGTCAGAATATTTTAAAGAGCATTAAGTGTTTGGCAACTTACATATGAAGTTCTCACACAATGTTAGAAGGAATGGCTCCACCCACGTGATGACCCCCACCAGAGTGAGCCAGGGACCTTGTTTTGCGAGCAAGAACAATAGAAATGAAAGTTTGATGCATTTCAAATTTTATTTAAATAAAACAAAAAATAATTATTGGCTAGTTAAATGAAGTTTTCGTTTAGCTCACCAGTCATTGCTGTTTTTATTTGACCTGTTTGCCGCAGAATCTGCCAACCTCAATTCAACGATGTAAATAGGATTATAAAGACCCCCTTCAAAAAAGCACATTTATATAAAAAAAAAAATTAAAAAAAAGTAATAACGGGTTTTGTCACATTTCTTTAAACGAGACAAAAAAGAAATCCAAATCTTTGTCAAGGAATAAAGTGCAAAACAACATAAGAAGGCACACGCCGTACAACAGCGGCAGAAAAATGAATTTTGCTTGCATGATAAAAGAAAAATCCGAAATTAATAACTGATTGCTCTGTGGCGTTGATGTCCAATTTAAGTCGTCAGTGATGGCCTGAAAAAAACAAAACAAAAAAAATCTCACAAATAAAAGAGGCACAAATGGAGCATAACAAAAAAAGTGAAGCACTCTGGTTTGTTTTGAGAAAGACGGCGTGATGGTGAACCTTGGATTACCAAAAAAAATGATACTTAATACCTCAGAAAAAAAAGCAGCACAAACAAAAATGTTAATGACAGAGAGAGTTTAGAATTTTAATAGACCTTAATATCCGAGCTTAAATAAATGGCTAGTAAATACTCTTTTAGTAAATATAGAAGAAAATTCATGTCCATATTGTTTTTCTATGTATGTCTTGTTTATTAACCAGGTGGTGGATCACAGCAGCTCTGCAGAAGAAGGGGCTAACCTGCTTTACGCTCAACTAGAGAAGGTCATCAAGCAGGTGCACGTCATGATTCACATACATTCCAAACTTTGCATTGACACATAAAGGCATGTGTGCTGTCTCCTTCGGGATGTTAAAACACTTGGTTTTATCTTCATTCAGGAGTTGTTGGGTTTTGAGGGAGCAGATGAAGACTCAAAGGACTCCGCCATAGATGAGGGGCGTGAGGAGGACCTTGGAGACGGGCTTTGGGACCTGCATGATGAGCAGGAGCAGATTGAGTCCTACCAGCAGGCTTGCAGCAGCACCGCCTCCCATTTAGGCTTCCAAAAGGTACAGAAAAGTTATGTGTTCTATTCCCATCTCTATCTCTACCTTTCAAAATTGCTCCTTTTTATCCATTACTATGTTTCACTCCGTGCTACGCGTGTTATTCGTCTCAGTATATAGATCGTCTAAACGACATGATTGCTGCACCGCCTCCCACACCGCCCCTGCTGGTGTCTGGAGGTCCAGGTTCTGGAAAGTCTCTCCTGCTTTCCAAATGGTGGGAGGTCATTTTTATACATTAAAATACCTTTATGAGATGCCATTGGTTATATTGGCTAACATAAATTATGTCTTTAAACCAACTAAAGCATTTGTTTTTTGAGTCTATTTTTTAGTATTTATTTGTATTTTATTATTTTAGTTCAGTTTAACTATCAAAAGAATATGTTCCTCTTTTTATTGTATTGTATTTTTCATTGATGTAGAGTGTACAAAATGTATTTTCTGTCCAATTCATGATTTACTGTAGGTTTTTTTTTTAAATATTGTCATAAATTTCTATTTTTAATTTTAAGTTATGTTTCTTAAGTTTCTTATCCTTTAAAGCAGTCCGAGTTTTTAGTTTAGTTTGAATTTTCTTAATGTGTTCAGATAAAGTTTGGCTGATTTATTCATTGACGGGTTGGTCCAGGATAAGCTCATTGTGATGTATGGTCATCCAATAGTACGTTGCTTTGACTCGTTTCATTACTCGTGGTGACTTTTTCTCATTTCTCTCCAGGATTGAGCTCCAGCAGAAGCAATCACCCAACACTTTGTTCCTGTATCATTTCGTCGGCCGACCACTTTCCATAAGCTCGGAGCCCGTTCTCATTATCAAACGCCTGACAGTCAAGGTAAAAACTGTTACTTCCAGGAGAAATGTGACAAACAGCAGAGTCTAGCTTAGTGTTTATATGTTATCGAGTAGTTGTTGCAGCACTTTTGGTCCATTTCCGGCTTACCCATGGATCCCAGTAAGATTTTGGAGGAATTTCCTCGGTGGCTGGAGAGACTATCTGCACGGCATCAAGGAAACATCATCTTCATCATCGACTCGATTGACCAAATCAAGGTGAAGCCCTTTTTTAATTTCAAATCCAAGAAACAAGTACATTTTATCTCAGTCTTTCCAAGTTTCAAAGAAGTTTTTTTATTGTTTTTTCTTACTTTTTCAGCAAGCAGAGAGGCACATGAAGTGGCTAATTGACCCTCTTCCTGTCAATGTCAGAGTTGTTGTGTCTGTCAATGTAGAAACGTGTCCTCAGGCTTGGAGGTATCTGTTCTGCAATTTTCTTTATTGTAAATTCATGATCTGCTTACATTTATTGTGGAATTTGTGTGATTTACAAAATCTAAAACTAAGATTTCATGCTCAGATATGGACATATACTTAAAAAAAAAAAAGTGCTGGGTCTTCTGGCACACATCCCACTTTTGGTAATGTGCCATAACTTTTTTTGTTTTTGTTTTTGTGAAGTTGAGGCCACCTTGTGAAAGTAAGCCTAATGTTAGCTTGCTTTATATTTTATAAAGCCAGTACTAATGCATGTTTGGGATTGCTGTATTATCGAGACGTCTAGTAATGTCAATGTTTTAAATCATCAACGCAAATTGAATTCCGTAAGTGTTGTTGTGCAATTAACCAGCACCGCTTTCAGTGAGAGTGGCGCATTGATGTTTTAGAGATCTCTGCTTTGCTATTGAACAACCTAACCAGTTCTAAAAAAAATATATATATATATATCTTACGGCGGATAGCTTGGGTCAGACGGTACACCGCCAAGTTATGTAGTCAACAAATTTCAACTAACCCCAAAAACTCTGTCAGAAAACAGATCAAATATCCCACCAGAATTATTTCAGGAAAACGTTGATGGCTCTAAAAAGATGTGAATCTTCCTTCCTTATTAAGGAGTGGGGTTTGTTTTAGATTGATGTGGATGTTCAATTTTGAACCTATTTGGGTCTAAATAAAGTATTTCTAAATATGCACTCCTTTTGGTGGCATTTTTACTTTAAAAACTTTATCTCTTACCTTCTCTTCTTAGGTTGTGGCCAACACTTCACTTAGACCCACTTAGTCCAAGAGAAGTCAAGAGTGTTGTCAGCGTAGAATGCCAGTCCGTGGATCTTAGACTCACCAAGGATCAGGTTAGGACCGATTGTGTTGAAGCATTTGAGCTTTTAAACAAGTTTAAATTAGATGTCATAAACAGCATTTTGTTTCAGGAAAAAAAGCTGGAAGGGCACTGCCGCTCTGCGTCAACATGCAACGCGTTGTATGTCACACTGCTGGCAAGGATGATCACCAGGTCAGTCCTGTCCACCTTTTGGGTTCTTTATTATGTGCGTAAAAACCGTGAAGAAGAAAGTAGATCTGATGGTTGCGGACAATTCCTTTCAATTACATTCATAAAACTACCAGGATTTTTATATATCTGCTTATAGTTGTAGATTTTAATGTTTGAATATGTGTTTTTTTGACTGAAACTAGAGAGATGATTATACTTTTTATTTTTTTATTTTATTTTTTTATCATTTTGATGTTCTGTTAATAGATCTAACAATAAATCAAATTATTTTGAACAAACAGTTTTAGATCTGATTGGTCTTTGGAGAAGAGCCTGGAGCAGTGTTTTCAGTGTCAGGACACTTTGTCTCTCTATCGCCTGGCTCTTAAAATGATGTTGAAGTTCCTCAACACGGACAGAGAGAGACACATAATGAAGGAGGTAAAGCGAAGACATTTCTCAGCTTTGTTGTGATTACATGCTTTGATAAACATACACGTAAATAATTTGCTTATGTTTTATTTTTTTTTCTCGTCCAGATGCTGTGTCTTGTATTTTCCAGCCACAATGGAATGAGCGAATCAGAGGCATTAGATCTTTTCCCAGAGCTAGAGTGGGCCGCGCTGGCCTCTCTGCTCTACCACCTGAACAGACTCTGCATTGTGACTCTCCGCTGTGGACTCATCGGGTTTCAGCACCTGCAGGTAAATATGCTCAACAGCAACGAAAGTAAAAACCATGATGCTGGACATAATTAAAGAAGAGCAACAAAACTATTTACCGTAGTTCTTATTTTTTAGATCAATGTCGGTTCTCTAGCTGGAACCTATGCACGTTTCATCTATTTAAATCCAGATTAAAGCCAATTCTCAGTTTCTCTATAATCACCACATCTGAAACCAAATATTTCCTTGGAGAGGGATACGTTTTTTCCTCTTCATCATCGTTGTACTCCTTGTTAGATCTGAATCGCATCCCTATTTTTCTTAAGAAAAAAGAAACCTTAGGTATGCTGACACCTCCTGGAGACCCATTGAAATACTAACATTTGAGCAGGTTAAGAGGTCCAGGATTCCCTGATTTGTTTCACATTTACATTTTGAAGGAAAATTAAATGGGTAAAAAAAATAGTTTTTTAATTCAAAATACTGAATTAAAGTAACAATTTATTGGGATTTTGATTAAATTCATGTGTCCAAACACATTTTGTGATGTTGATTGTTTACCTTTTAGATTTCCACCCAATTCTTATAAGATAGGAATGGCCCTCACTCCTATTTAGCATTACTAAAATAGATGTCACAAATAGTAGTTTGTGTGTTTGCTTGTTTTTTGTATTATTACAATCCGCCTTGTAGGCCTCTGAAGCTGTGAGGTTGGAGTTCCTGGGAGGCGGCAGTTCGTCTTACAGAGAGAAACTAATCCATTACTTCAATCAGCTGCTCAGGTCGTACAGATTATTTGTCCACTACTACGAACGTACGCATCACAGGTCACATTTGGACTCAAATCAATGTCTGCGTCTTTGCAGCCGGGACTGCGTCACGTGGCGAGTTGCAGACGAGCTTCCTTGGCTGTTCCAGCAGAATGAGGACAAAGCCAAGCTTCAGCTCAGTCTTTTGAACCTGTTCGTCTCCCAAAACCTCTACAAGAGGTACGTTTGTGTCCCAAACGATCGTATTGGAGCACCACCATCGGTTTGTGAATGACTGAATGTGGTGTAAAGCGCTTTGGTGTCCTCTGACTCGGTGCCATACAAATGCAGACCATTTACCATTCTGCCGGTTTTCTTTTCTTTTTTTCTTTCTCAGGGGTCATTTCTCTGAGCTGCTGGCCTACTGGCAGTTTTTGGGCAAAGACAAAAGCTCCATGGCAACCGAATACTTTGATTCCCTAAAACGTTACGAGAAGAGCTGTGAAGGCTACGACGGTATGACAAAGCTAGCTAACCTTTACGAGACTTTAGGTCGGTTTCTCAAGGACCTGGGCCTTCCCAGTCAGGTACTTGATGTTTTCTTTTTTTCCTCACACTTAAAAATGTATCATCAAAAAAATCAATAAATAAATGTATCATTGTTTCCTATAGACCTTAATGTGTGTGTTTTTTTAGGCTGTTGTTCCTTTGCAAAGGTCTCTTGAGATCAGAGAGACAGCCCTGGACCCAGACCATCCAAGTGTTGCACGCTCACTGCACCAGCTGGCTGGAGTTTACGTGCAGTGGAAGAAGTACGGTAACGCGGAACAGCTGTACAAGCAAGCGCTCGAGATAAGCGAGAACGCGTACGGCGCTGAGCACGTTTCTGTCGCCCAGGAGCTGGAGTCACTCGCCGTGCTGTATCAGAAGCAAAACAAGTAAATGGGACTTTCTCCATATTGGCACGTGGTCTCTTACATAATTTTTTAGTAGGAAGAAGACCATGTCCAGCATTTGTGTAAGGAATTCAGTTTAACGTTCTCTTCATCATTTAGGTACGAACAAGCTGAGAAACTCAGGAAGAGGTCAGTACGGATTCGGCAGAAGACGGCTCGACAAAAAGGTCACATGGTGAGGGAGTTTTACAGATACCAAAAACAAACATTTTCTATTGGGATTTTATGTGACAGATGAAAACATGAAAGGAAATTTGTAAATTGGAAAAAAAAATGTTCTCCAAATAAAAGTTTAAAAAGGCCAACTTGCAGTTGTGCATAATTATTAAGTGAAAGGAGGTCATATAATTAGTGAGCAAATTGGTGATTTATTAGTATAAATATTAGACCAAGTAGTAGGTCATAAATCCTAGGTCATAATCCAGCTTTTATCATCTGCGGTTGCCTGAACAGCAATTATTTAGAGAAGGCATTCATCAATTTTACACTGGATTACTGTAACGGAGGTTCTATAAATGTCTGTCTATTATCCCTAAGACAACGTTTTATCCTCTTTGCATTGGTTTCCCTTTTCATTTTAGAATAGATTTTAAAAATTTAATGATTGTTTTTTTAATGCTTTAAATGGCGTTCCCCCATCTTTAAGGCTGAGATTCACACCTTTTAGTGTTGTTTTTGCCTTTTCTTTTTCTTGTAAAGTAGTTCTCACTGTAAAGTGCTTTGGTCACCTTAGTTTGTTGCTGTTAAGCACTATACATATATATATAAATCAGTCAGTCCAGGAACACTAAACAGGTCTGACATAAAGCTGTGAAGATAGATTAGTTTGTAACTCGAGGATTTAGAGTAGGAAATGATATTCAGCAAATTGCCAGACAAGGAGGATCGAAAAACCCAGAACAGCCTTTTTTAGGACTTTAACCTCTACATGATCTGCAGCGCTACCAAATCATTGTAGCTAAAACATCAAATTCTTATAAAACATGTTCAAATCTGTCTTTATAAATAAATCCTTTCGCACAGCAATGTTTATGTCAATACATGTTGTGGCTTTATTAAACATCTTAAGCCTTCTGTATTTGTATTTTCTTTCTATCCTTTATCAGTATGGCTTCACTTTGTTGAGGCGTAGAGCCATCCAGCTAGAAGAGCTGACCTTGGGGAAAGACTCTGCCGACCGTGCCAAGACGCTCAACGAGCTGGGCGTCCTCTACTACCTCCAAAACAACCTGGAGTAAGATAAATAAATACACAGCATGAAGTTCGGCCTTGTAGCCGAAGCAAAATCATTTGCTGGATGATCCAAAAAACACTGCAGGAAGAGTGTTAAGCTGCCCTTCAACCTCTCCCTTTTAAATCCAGAACACATAAAGCACAAAATAATTAAGCTCCATCATACTGTACATCACTCATCCAGGTTTACTGGTGCTTCCTAGAATTTCTTTTTTTGTGAATTGGCATTATGCATATTTTTTTTACTTACACATTTAATGTTGTTCTTCGTTTGCCTCTCCCCAGTGCTGCCAAAATATTCCTGACCCGCTCTCTGGAGATGCGCCAGCGCGTCCTGGGCCCAGATCATCCAGACTGCGCTCAGTCTCTCAACAACCTGGCCGCGCTGCACACGGAAAGAAGGGAGTACGAGACGGCAGAGGACATGTTCGAGAGGGCGCTGGAGATCCGCAAGAAAGCCCTGTCACCAGATCACCCTTCTCTGGCGTACACGGTCAAACACCTGGCCATCCTCTATAAACGCAGAGTGAGATGAAAATACAAAAACCAAATCCTTGTAAAATCAAATACTGTTTTTTTTCTTTTTGGTATTTACTGTTTGGCTTGATGTTTCCAAACACAGGGCAAACTGGAGAAGGCTGTTCCGCTTTATGAGCTGTCTCTAGAAATCAGGGAAAAAAGTTTCGGCCCCAAACACCCGAGTGTGGCCACAGCACTGGTGAACCTCGCCGTCCTCTACTGCCAACTGGTGAGACTCGTCATCAAACACTCCCCCTCTGCCAAAAGCGTGCATACCGTTGAGATTCTTTGATATCTTTAAAATACAACCATAGGTATCAGCGTATTTTACCCGGATTGCGTTTGACTCGGTTGTGTATGTGTGTGAGATTTAAGGATAAAGATACACTGATCAAAAACTAAAAAATCTGAAAGGTGTAGGATGCATTTGTATTTTTCACTTTCATATTTGATCCTGCAGGGTCTTAGCACTAACTAATTCAAATCATAACATTTTAACTTTAACACAACTATTAAAACAAAACAACCTAACACCAAAAATGTTTTAGCGGTTATGCTATTAGTACAGAGAGAGAGGAGGAATCTTCATCAAGTCCCCTGCTTCCAGCAGCCTGATGGTTTGTTCCACTTCCTGGTTTGCCTTATAAGCAATCATCTTCCCCCCAGCCAGTCCTTCAAACTGAGCACAAAAAAATAGTTAATGATCTAAAAAAACATAAGGTGTTTGCTAAATGTGTGCACCAAAGTTAGTAAGCAACCTAATGCACTAACCACCAACTAAGAAAAAGTGAAATTATAAATATTTTGTGTGAAAACATTTAAATAATACTAACACTGGGGAAAAGATGGACTATGTTAAAAGATAAACATATGCTCATAAGTGTGTGTGCCACCCCTTTTTGCCAACAAGCATTTGTAATAACTCTTCCCAAATGCTTCAATAATGATTAATGTTCTCTGGGAAATGTTATGTCACACTTTGTGTTTTTCTTTTTTCTTTTTTGGTCAGCAGTTCCCCCCACCCCCCCAAAAAAACACAAAAACAACATTAAAAACTAAAAGGGGAAATTCCACTTTAGATCTTGTTCTCGGTTCTGTTGTGACCTTTAACACGAGTCATAGATTTCTGTGTGGGGTTTTTTTTTATACTGGTTATTTTGGGCAAGATCCATCCCATGTTATGGTGTTATTGTGAAAGGCTCACTATGGTTCGCTGGTGTCAAGGGGCCATAGAAAAAAAAATTTAGGGCATGATTTTTAGCTTTTTTTTTTCATGTTTACCTGCCTAGCTTTAACAAACAGATTTTGAGGATTTCTTGATTTTACAGCTCAGAAATTAAAGTAATCTTGGGTTAAGCACATTCTTAAATATATTTAACAGCTTATTGATTTAATTCAGTTCAATTAAAGAAAGGGTTGGGCATATATATTTTCACATAAGACCCCTCGATTTTAAATTATTATACGCAAAGCACTGTATGCTTCATGCCTTACTATGTTCACAGTTGTTTGGATTGATTTTATTTTTTGCGTTTTTCTGTGTGTGTGTGCGAATTTGTTTATTTTTCATAGAAGAAGCACGGTGAGGCTTTGCCACTTTATGAAAGAGCCCTCAAAGTCTATGAAGATAGTTTGGGTCGCTCACATCCACGAGTCGGAGAAACCCTGAAAAACCTTGCTGTGCTAAGGTACAAAAAATACGATTATTTACACTCGTCCTACATAAAGAAAAATCACCCTTCATGGCCTTAATACATTTTTTTATCCTTTCTATTAATCCAGTTATGAGGAAGGTGACTTCGAGAGGGCCGCAGAACTTTACAAGCGCGCCACGGAGATTAAAGAAGCAGAGGCGTCGTTGGTGTGTGGCAACGCACCGTCGCCCCATTCCTCCAGCGGGGACAATTTCAGTCTGAAGACGCCCGCTCCCCTGCAACACGCTGCGAGGTGAACCGTGGTCGCTGAGAAAGACGACAGGATGTTCTGTCATCAGAACCGTTAAAACTGAAAAATTTCTCTAAAAGGGAATCATTCACTGTGATAGATAGTTTGTGAAGATATAAGCAGATGGGAGTGCTCTGTGGAGGAGAAACCACAGCACAGAAAAATTACGTGTATTCAAAAACAATAGTGTTATGAATTTCTGATAAAGGTGCAAATTTATGTTTTCTTTTGGAACATTTTCCTTGTGCACTTTTGTTGTCCTTGAGCTTACCTCATTGCACTCTGAGGCAACCCGAACTAGCTCTCAGTTTAAAGTCCCCAAGCCTGTTAAACCTTTCCAAGGGAGTCTGTTTAGGCTGGTATGCTACGCTTAAGGTCTAAACCGACTGAGTACACCAGCAGGCAGCCAGGAAGCTGCTTCCTGTTTTTGACGTTTTGGTTCTTGGTACATGGTTGGATTGGACAGCAAGTTTTAAGCGTGTTGTTTTTTTAAACTGTGTTTAACGGCAAACCATTAAAATCTCCTAAACTTGTGGTAAATACAAGCACCAACACTTTTTACTTTTATCAGAGTCAAAAACCAAATTGTTATATATGTAGAATGTTCCCTAAACTGTTGCTGTGGGAACATTTAATATAAAAAAAAAGTTGAATTGAGGCATAGAGAGGGATTTCAACAATACTGGCTGTCCTGTCCTGTCCTGTCATTTTAGCGCGGAGTAAATTTTTTATATGCATTAAATACTGGTACTGTAAAAATATGCCAATTAACTTGTTCATTAATTTCCAATGTACATTTTCTGCACTTTTCTGTGTTTTATTGTTGTAAAAAAAGAATCCCTAATATCCTAGTAAAACAGGAGCCTTAAACTCAATACCCTCTAATAACGAACATGTAATATGTAAACCATATGTTGTTTACATGTTTCACAGATGTAATTTTTTTTTTTTATCATTTTATTCTGACAGAAGATTGTTCAAGTATTTTAAATTATATTAAAGCACGTGCAATGATCACCAAACCTGGATTTTTTTTTTTACATTTAAAATGACCCAAAAATACATCCAGAGTTCAAAACAAGATGTTTGCACAATTATTTGTCATTTGGATTATTTTTTATTAATCACCAACTTCCGTGCTGTCATTTAATTCAGATATTAGTAAACCAGAAAGTAAAAGTGAGGTTTGGGCTTTCTTAGGAGAATCTACATGCGCACAATCATTAGGCAACAATTTGTTTTGTCCAAATATTAAACATCTATATGAACAAACACATGTTCCCAGATTACTTTATTTTCATCTGTTTAATTGAGAATTAAAAAGAAACAACTCACAATGTTAGAATAAACATTAAAAAAAAAACACATTGACCAATATGGACCTCTGTCAGTTTCTTGATCTGACAATAGGGATCTTTTTTTTTGTGCAGCAGCTACGACAAACGTCAGAGAGGTGAAGTGATTGCCTTTACTGTAAACCTACCGTTGAAAAGGAGCATTTGGATGCATGTGATGGAGCATTGTCCGACATAAAAATCACTGGCTTTTGGAATCATGCACACATCTTCCTTTATCACTACTTAGGGAAAAGAATGTTTCCTCTAAAAACCTGGAAGTGGATTTGATGGCTGATGTTTGAGCCTATTTTCAACCATAAAAGATCCAGCTCATATTTAATACCAGCCTATGCTAGTAGCCGACCTCCGTCTTGCTGGCATCTGAATAAAAGTGGACCCGTCATTGTTACTGATCCATCTGGTGCGTTAAGATTCTTCTTAAATCCTTGGCAATTTATTTGCCTCTTGGTTTTTCAACATGCTTTTCGGGACCCTTTGGATTATTTTAATTTATAAATAAATAAAATATTTTTTTTTTTATTCCAAACGCAAACTACGATGCTTTTGTAGCTTACTCTCAAAATGTCTTTACAATTTTGTTGTGGAGGGTGATGGTTGCGAGCAGGGATGATGTCCTGCAGTAGTCTGTATTACTGCAGATTCACAGATGCCTCTTACTGAAGACAATGTTTTGGTATTTTTCATGTTAATCAGCCCCTCCTTGTTGTAGCACACCTTGTTGCTATGGTTATTGTAGCAAATGTCCAAAAATACTTGGCAAAAAGTGGTTACTGCCCCAAATAAAATTCAAAAAGTAAAACAAAAAAATCGGAACTACAGTAACAGAGAGAATCCAACATGCTACCATCTTGAGCAGCACAAATTTGGGGTTTACAAAAAACATGGTTCTCTGTTTTATACTATTAAGATACTTTAGCTAATGTTTGGCTTTTCAGACTCAGTTAAAAAAAATTTGTGCTCCATTTTCCTAAAAACTATAAATTTATATATATATATATATATATATAAATATATGAAGCAATCTAATAAATGCACACCTCCTTAGCCCACAGTAAACAAAGTTTAGCCAGCTTAGTTAAGAAATTATACATAAAGATATGGACAAAATATTCACTTGCCTGATAATTGTGCAAACTATCATACATCTAAAGAAATGTCTACTGCCATCACACTTTTAATATATTTTGAAAAACTATGAGAAATAACTAACACTAAAAAGGATTCTTAATAAATGTATGTTTGTATAAAAATGTCTCACATGACATTTTATATATTTAAAGATCTATCGTGTTATTTAAAATGTTCACTGCATCGTTTGTTGCGTAGAATTCATGCTAAGTGAATCTCAGGAGTGAATATAACTCTGGTACAAGATCAGGTTTCTGTGACAAACAAAATACATCGAGACCACAATCATTTTAACACTTGCAGTTGAAAACTAATCATCCAACATAATAGTGAGAGTAGATTGGATGTAATAAATACTTTATTGAGACAGTATTCGGTGACAAATGGTTCAGATGTTGGAACATTCAAAGTGAAGCCATAACAGATTAAGAAGCAATGTTGGTTTATTTGGGTTGTTAAGAAATGTTTGTTAGAATTTGACCTCATTCTAGATGTGTTTGACAGCATGCCATCAGTTTCATGCATTGCCTGTCTTTAACTTTAACTTTTTTAGACTTTATATGTTCAAAAACAAAACATGAGTAGAGGGGGGAAAAAAACATTTTCTGCAGGAAACAGTTTTTCGAATGGTCGTCTACAACTTTTTCATCTTCGCCATTAAGTCTTCCAAGCTCACTACAGTCTCCTCCACAGTCTCTCCGCTGACCTTTTCCTGGCACAAACACAACAGGACATCATTTTGAAGATTAATTAGCGCTAAATGCAAAGATTTAAACATAGAGCAACTTTGTTTGTTTTTTGTACATCATAAAAGGAAGTTAAACCAACAAGCTAAAGAGAATTCACCTCAGCTGGAATGGTGTACGCCACGGTGATGCCCTCTGGGAGGTCAGGCACAGTCCCCGAGGCTGCCTTTAACTCAGTATCTGTCACCTCAGACACCAGCTCAATACCTGCACGACCCATGTGGGTGTTTATAGTCAGTTCCTCGGAAAGATCAAGAAAGGCAACCGTGCGACAAAGATGCTTCTGCTCACCCCAATCGTTGTCTTCATGCACGATCTCTTCCTCCTCCTCCTGTACAGCCTCCACCTTGGGCCGCTCTGCTTCTTTCTTCTGAACACACACACACAGTAAATATTGCCAATTGTCTTGACTGGTAGAACTTAACCGGATCTTGACCAGAAAGTTCAGTTCAGGTTTCATCAAATAAGATGATTGCTTTCCACTAAATCAAAATTTTATGAAGGTGAGAGTTCGTCTTGCAATTGGTGAGTTGCTGATTTGAGTCCCCCTACATCTGTGTCGTTCGCTGTAGCTTACCATCACCAGACTTGATAAAGCGCCAAACAAGCACAAGCCATTTATCATTTTCACCATACGTTGTGCACCGACGTCTACATGTAGATGTTGCGGGCAGCATCCATCGTGGCTGAAAGCCATCGTCTCTGTTGTATTGACTGAGATTTTCAGCGGCACTTTGCAGCATTTCACAAAAAAACCCGTCCAGAGAAATCACAGCACTCCACATTCAGGGTTGGATGGACATCGGTTCCAGACAGTGGAAACCATCCGGGGAAGGGACTTAATTTTCATTAGGGAATATATGAGAAATAATAGGGAACCAGACCAATGCTCGCCAAATATTTATAGATTGTTAATTTATATTTCACTTTAAAATTGCATCCTACTTTGTGTTGGTCTGTTACACAAAATCACAAAAATAAATAAATAAATAAAACGCAGGAGCTGCAGGATAACTAAATGTAGTGTTTGAGAGTTCTGGGTTTTGTCTGACCTTATATTCCTCCTGTTGGCTCCTGCAGTGGCGGTCGCTGCACTGTGGGTTTGCCTTCATAGCCATGCTGGGGAAAAAGTCTTGCATCGCGTTGTATCCCAGATAATAGCTGACCGTGCCGAATTTTAGGAGGTATCTGAAAAAAAAAAAACAAAGCAATAGAGTCTGAGGTTTTTGAATTTGTAAACTACAGTTGGGTTTCATGCCTGTCAGAAAGTTGACTTCATACTTGAGGACATTTTGCACCAGGAGGCCGGCAACCACACCCATTGTTGTTGGTAAGCTGGCGGCGCAGACGCCCTCCCGTTTGAGGGTTTTCTCATCGATGTTAGCGGCTACCACCAGCGGAGGAGCGCACTGAGTGGATATTAAAATATATATATATTTTGGTAAAAAGACCTTTATAAATGATGAGTAAAAGCTTTCATTTGTGTTCCTACGTACAGCAAAGCAGGCCGTCTCCCCAGGAATTATGAGCTGGATGTGTCCTGATACAGCGTTTTCGCTCACACCGGACTCCATCCAGATCTGACCCAGTTCGTTACAGCCCTGCAAACAAAAACACACGAATATTACAACCAGAGCGGATCATTCTGCCGGCGATCGTTCTGCTCACAAGTGAGGTGCTTACTGTGTTGATGGCCATCCTGGCCTCGAAGTTATCCACACAACTCAGAACCAAATCCACTGGTTTTCCCTCTTCCAACCCCCCATGACTGAAAAAGAAACAAATATAAAGACAGATTTACAAAATGATCTATGACGATGCAAAAAGGTGTAAAGTTGAAATACCGACCTGAGACGATCAATGAAGTGCGTGAAATTGTCTAGTGTAGTGATGTTGTAGTTGTGGGTCTCAAATGCCACATCTGGGTTGATGTTTCTGTTAAAGGGATAAGTGAAACAGAATGGCTGCAGATGGAGGAGCGATGGTTGTCTGGTGACGACATGTTACCTGAGTGTATGCTCGGCTGCCTCCACCTTACTGAGCCCTGCCTGGTGTGGCTGGAAGAACAGTCTGTTCATGTTGGCCAGCTCTACTTTATCGTAGTCGAACAGCAGCAGCTGTGAGGCCGAAGGGTGAAAACTGGTGAACCCATTTATGCAGGCATGGCGGGAAAACGGAAACAAATCCAGCGTGAAGGTGAAAGTCATAAAAAGGTTTCTATTACCTTACCAATGCCACATCTGGTGAGCATTTCTGCGGTCACGCTGCCGACTCCTCCGACACCGACCACAGCTACGGAAAATGTCCGGATTTTCTGTCAAAACAAATCAAAGTTCATCTAAAACATGATAAACAGATTCCAAATATTTTTTTGTTAAAAGGTAAACGGTTTTTCCAACCGCTTATCTAATACATTTTCTGCACACGTGTTTGGCTTTTAGCATCGGCACGCCCTTCAAAATCACTAACGCAACCATATGCTAAGGTATACTTCTCTTAAGGCGGCATAGTAAAATGCGCAGCTTTATTTATTTGTTGATAGGCTAGTTACCGTAGATCAATTCTACGCTTAAATCTATAAATTATATTCATCCACATCAGGACTGAATTGAGCAAAATTAAATGTAGGTTTTTCTGAAACAGTTAGAACATTTTATTGTGTTACAACAAATTCAAAAAGTAGAAGTTTTACTGCTTTGCTTGACACATAATCCAGAAACCCCAACCAGTGAAAAACTCTGACCTAAGTGGGCCCAAATATCAATATAGAAGTGAAACTGTACTTATTGTTCTTCTGTGAAAAATAAAAAAGAGCAACTGATACAATAAAAACTTTTTTTTTGGGTTGTTTTTGCTTGGCCACATCCTAAACACATGAACACTCTAAAGGCTTTGCCCGCACAGTGAACTATAGTGGGGGCAGCATTATGCTGAGGGTGAAAGAAGCTACATTCATTGCAATGCTGAGCCCATGGAACAATCCTGATCAAGCCATCATCATATGTTAGCTGGTGATCATACATCCAAAAGCCTTGGCTGCAATCACCGCAAACGGATGCTCCAGATAGCGTTGACTGTTAAAAATTAAATGAATAAAACAGACTAAATGTTGTGGTTATAATCTGACCACTTTTTTTCTAACAAAGTTGCAATAAAGCCTATCACGTTAAACTATGAGTTAGACCATCTTGCAGTATGTAGGATGAGTCAGATCCATTCTGTTTTAGTAACAACCTGCAAGCCTGGGTGTTAATACAGCATTAATAACAATCCTGCTGAACAGCATCATTATGAAACGCGACTGTCACTTCTGCTGCTTCATTTTATTCACATTTGTCCTGGAAAAAAAGATATTTTAACAAATATTTTTTTAATTAAATGTCCTACCTCATAATCATTCACGATGCCCATCCTTTTTAAAGCCATAAGGCGGCTGAAAGAGAACAGACGCGCGGATTAGTTGAAGGCGTCGCCTCGTTGTTTTCAACTCGTCCACAAACAAATATTAAAGCTTTCATATCGAATCCGAAAGACAAATGAGGGCCAAAGAAGAGAAAGTCACCTGTACGGGTTTGAATCCACCACTTCGGAGCTCATTTGATGGATTTTGGGTCTAGTCTGAGCATCCTCAGCATCACGCCGCCTCTGCTTGCATTGAATGAGTTCGTTCTCCAGCTCCCTGACCCGGAGCTTCAGCTCCTCCACGGAGGCCATTTGACTCTCTCCGCTCTCTGCCGCGGCGCGAGCGTACGTGTCCGAAAACGCGAGGACTGTAAATGCGCTCAGACCTGACCCGGCACAGAGGAAGAAAAAACCAAACAGAGTACACGTCTACTTTTGCTGGAATCAGCTGGCAGGATGTGTCCGTCTCCGAAAAGCATCCGTGTGGACGACGAGTCCTTCGAACGTTCCTACATACCGGGGGAAGTGACAATTAACTGAATATTGTTGGCTATATATATATATTTGATCTGTCACATGAGATATATTATTTTACAGCTATATTTGTGAAAGTTATAAGGGATTTTCTTGAAGGTTGTCTTGGAAATCTTGCGACACAGAAGCTGGCATCTTATTCGTAGCTTCCGCTTGCATGTCTGTATAAGGGAGATTTCAATTTAAATGTAAAAAAAAACATTTAGAACAGTTTTAGAGCTGTTTTAAACCAAACGTTTAGACTGGTAAGCTAGATTAGAGTTCTCTGTAATACTTAAATCAAAATCATAAAGAGGAAATAAAACATACCAAACAAAAAAAGCAAAAATGACAAAGCAGTCATGGAACTAAGACGACAATATTTACATTTGAATCGTTTTGATTGCATTCTGCTCTGAAGTTCTCAATGGTTGTGGCAGGATCTAACTTCCTGCGATACAGGAACTATTGCTAAAATAATAAAACACTAAGTAAAAGGAAACACACCAGTGTAGAGTAGTTTGTGATGAGCAATCTGCAAACAAATCCAGGTGAGAAGCTGCTCTACTTTCAATATTTTGTTACATATTAACCACCATCTTCTAATAATGTATTTAATTCAAAGATTTTGCTTTAATCCCAATGATTTTGAGGCATTGATCATCCCCCCCCCCCCCTCAATGATTTGAATTATATTTGTCTGATGATTTTTTTATACTGAAATGTTTTTGCTTTATAAATTATTGATGTTTTTGTGATGTGAAGCTACTAAGCTCAAGTCTCTGCACTGGCTTCCTGTCACTCAAAGAATAGACTCTAAAACAGCCTTGCTTGCGTACAAATCTCTACATGGTTTAGCCCCAAAGTACATATCTGACATGTTAGAGCCATATGAACCAGCCAGGACTCTGAGAACCTCAGGTAGTGGCCTCCTGCTGATGCCCAGAGTCAGGACCAAACAAGGTGAGGCTTCATTCCAGTTTTATGCTCCTAAAATCTGGAACAGTCTTCCTGAAGAGGTTAGACAGGTTTCAACTCTGCTGTTGTTTAAATCCATTATTTAACTGTGCATATAGCAACTGACAATATTATTACTATTATTATTATTTTATTTTATTTCTTTTAAATTCAAAGCTGATTTTATTGTTTCATTTTCTGATCTTTTTTTTCCTATGTAAAGCACTTTGAATTGTCTTGTACACGAAAATGTGCTATACAAATAAACTTGCCTTGCCTATAACTGCCTTGTCGCTGAAAAGTGCCACACAAATAAACTTCTACTTCACATATTTAGATATGCGATCTGCAAAAAACTGTGCAAAACGAAATAAGATGACATGTTTGTCATTGCATATTAGATGGTTCCCATCTGAAAGTCTTTAACAAAAGCTTGTTTTGTCAAATAAAATCAAATAAGATTATTTATTTTTTTTAGATATTTAGTATCTGTGCAATAATAGGCACTTACTGTATATATTTTCATGCACTCTCTTTGAACATTATCTGTTGGGATTCCTGCTGAATGTCATTAAACACAACACAGCTCTCTTAACTCGTTCAACTTGTAGTTAAGTGTTCACCTCAAACTCCACTTAAAATCGCCCCCTTCATGTTTTTTGTTTTTTTTATAAATAAAATTAATGTTTCACGAATCTGAAAAAGTCTGGTAAATATACATAAATAATAACAGTTTGTTCAGATCTCGACTATTGAGGTTGAGAGTCATGAAAAGTGTGAAACGCTCCTTTAAATCACGCGCAACTCCCAATCAGAAGCTGACTTCAGCAATGTGAGGCTTTAACTGAGCTCAGCTCAGGTAAGTCAGGTCAACGATTAAACCAGACGACCATGGAGGACCAAACTACTCCTGTGCGAGAAGAACACCAGTTCAATGTCGGCCAGCTTCACACACACCTGTGTGGGGAGTCCCTGGTGTCTGACAGCGACACTTTCACCGTCAGACAGTACAGGTAAAAAAAAACAAAAAACCAGGACACAAACGTTTGCTTTCACTTCTTCCCTGATAACGAGGCTGTCTGGTAATCTCTGAAGCGCTGGCCAGTCTAACCCGACCTTCCTGCTCCGGACTTCCTCCGGCTGCTTTGTCCTGAGAAAGAAGCCCCCCGGTGAGCTGCTGCCGGGGGCTCACCAGGTGAGCCGTCTCACCAGGTGAGCCGTCTCACCTGTCCTCCATCGCGTTTGTAAACCGCGTTTCAAAACCTGAAAACGTCGCAGGATCATGTCCTAACTTTTCTGGGTGTAGTTCTGTCTGTTTCCAGCAGGGGGACAGCAAAACAAGCATTTTTAAAGCTCTAGATTTAATGCAACAGTCCATCAATCTTGTTTATTGTTGTGCACAAATCTGAAAGCCTTTAGTCCCCACATATGTTGTTTAGCAGAAGAAACTAGTTTTTTTTTTAAAGTAAGAATCCTGGCACTGCACGTCAAAACGACACTTGTGTGCCTCTGTCAAAGCCGTGAAGAGATACAATGTCAGATGTTTAACACCCATCAGCTCCTTGGCAAATTACTGTAACAACAATTAGTGGTTTGGTGGCAAAGCTTTTGTCTGGTGCGTCTTCAACATCCAACATTGCACCCATAGTGTGAACAGCCTAAATGCGGCCTTCGCGCCAAGAGGGTTTTCCATGCTGGATTCTGAGGTGCCGTTTGGACATCCTGCAGGTGGAGAGAGAGTACCGGGTGCAGGAAGCTCTTTCCTCTGCTGGTTTTCCCGTCCCGCGACCTCTCTTGTACTGCAAAGACGTGGAGGTTATAGGAACAGAGTTTTACCTGATGGAACATGTGAAGGTAAAGAGTTTGAATGCTGTACAACCAATAACTTTATTTTATGACACATTCCCTTGGAAACCACGTAAACCTTTGTGCAGAGTTGTAAAGAGGAAGGACCCAACCATACGGTTCTTAAAGCATTTTACCATTTTGAAATGTGTCGTGTATTTCCTTTTAACTTTATTTATTCCCGCCAGAAGTCAGCTAACTTTGTAAAGAACTCTGAGGTTTGTTGGTAGAAGATCAAGGCTGGTTGGATGAAAACCTGTTAGAGGTTGGAATGGATGTCCGCCTTCTAGCTAAGCGTTGACCTCTAAGAACAAGAGCTGAATGACTTTGACGATTCTAATGTGTTTTATTACCCATTAAATTACTAAATGGTAATCTTGTAACTAATAGAACTATGGCGAGACTGAAAAATGGCATCTCCTTACAGTTTCTCTTCATCCAGTCTCAGCTAATCTTGAGCTGTTTTGTGAATAAAAACTAATTCACATGCTAATTTTTACTTTTTTATTTATTAGAAATGTGTGAAAAGGGATCTTTTACAATTATGCACTACTTTGTGTTGGTTTACCAGGTGAAAGCCTGACGTGACCAGGCGTACCACACAACGACGTGACAGATTCTTTAAAATTTTCCTCTCTTGTGTTTGTCTGTTTTTTGTTTTTTGGAGAGCAGGGCCGTATATTCAGGGACTTTCAGCTCCCCGGAATGAATCCGGCCGTAAGAACCGCCGTGTACGTTGCCGCAGTGGAAGTACTCGCGAGGCTGCACTCACTGGATTTGCAGTCGCTGAAGCTTGAGCGGTTCGGGAGAGGGCCGGGATACTGCAAGAGACAAGTCGGGAAAAATCGCTTCATAATTCAGTGCGCCTCATAAAACCTGCATACTTTTCACAGATTTAAAAAAAAAAATGCTTCCCCTTCTGAAGGTGTCCACCTGGACGAAGCAGTACACCGCGTCTTCCCATAGGGACATTCCAGCTATGAACGAGCTCTCTGTTTGGTTGACGAGCAACTTGCCAGATAAGGACGATGATGTCAGACTCGTCCATGGAGATTTCCGAATTGACAACTTGATATTCCATCCAACTGAGGTAAGACGTTGAAGACAGTCGTACTGACCACAGAAATGCTTTTTTTTTTTTTTTTAAGCAGTTACTTCATAAGTGACTGTTATTTACCTAACGAGGCCCGGGTGATAGCCTCCTTGGACTGGGAGCTGTCCACCACTGGGAACCCCCTAGCAGACCTGGCCTTCTTCCTCCTCCCTCTCTGCCTGCCAGCGGTCGTCAGGTTTACAGGCTCCACGGGCGACCTTAGAGGAGTAGACGACGGTGATGCCGACGGTTGTCATAGCTTCGTTAATTTGAACACTCGTTCACAATTTTTTTTCCTCATTTCTCTGCGCAGGCCTCCCGTCGGTTGAGGAGCTGATCTCCATCTACTGCCGGTGTCGAGGGATCCCATCTGTTGCCTTGTCGCAGCTGAATTTCTTCATGGCTCTGGCTCTCTTTAAAATGGCTGCAATCTCTCAGGTTTTGTTTATTTTAATTTTATTTCTAGCTCTGCGAACACATCTGCACTTAGGATAGTACTAAAGCTTTTCTAAACATGATATGGCCAACGCTCGCCTGAGGTGGCTTTCCTGTGAATTGATTTCTCAAACAATACATGTTTTTTCTTTTTTCTAAATAAATATGTTAAAAGTGTTCACATCCCCTGGGTCAACACTATTTATACCTCTTGTCCCTGCTATTAAAGCTGCAACATACCCAAGTCTTTCGTAGAGACTAAAATGATTTGGCTTTTTTATTTGCATAGTAACTTAAGCTCAGTCAGACTGGATAAAGAGCATATGAAAACATCCGTCTTGCTGCAGATTCTCCATTGATATAGATCTGGACTTTGACTAGACCATTCTAACAGATGAATATGTGTTAACTCAACCATTCTGGTGTACATCTGGCTTTATGGTTGGAGGTTTTTCTCCTGCTGGATGATGAACCTCCAACTCAAGTCTTTATTTATTTACGATTGTTGCCTTTTTAACTTGATTTGTTCTGATCAGCTTCTCCTTCCACATCTATCTCCAAAGCATAATGCTGCCACTCCCATGCTGGGATGTTGAATTCAGTCCTGCTTAGGAGCAGTTTTACATTTTCCGTTGTTTTTTTACACATTCTCTGAAAGTTCAGTTTTGATCTCTTCTTGCCAAAACGCATGTTTGATGTTTAAACCACGACTTTCTTATCGTTACACTTCCTTAAAGACCAGATTTATTGGATTTACGACTAATATCTGTCTTATCCTTTGGTAATCTTTCTGTGCATATGCTAACCCTGGTGCATTTTATTCAAAATGTTCCTTCCATGTATTTTATCGATATTATATATCAGTAAATGTAATTAAGTTATATACCTGGTCCATATCCCCGCCACTCTAATAATTTATTCATATGCATCGCCTTGTAATGAGGATGGTGAGTCTATCGAATCAAATTATAATTTTGTTTTTATCGTAGGGGGTGTATGCTCGTTACCTGCTGGGTAACGCCAGCTCGCCTGACGCGGTCCGCTTTGGCGAGAAGGTCGAGCCTTTGGCTAAAGTAGCCCTGCAGATCGCCAAAAGGTTAGTTATGCTCACGAGATGTACAAAGTAATAAAATCGCTTCTTAAAGATTGAACGTAACGTGATCACGGTAAAACGAAACAGTCCGAACGCGGCTCGCATTAAACCACTTGTCGCCAGCTCTCATTGTGTTTGTAGGCAGGAGTCCTGATTGAGTTCACGTGTTTACTGAGCATAAGCAAGCAGGAGTTGGGAGTCTGGCAACCACGGCTGTTACCTCCTTGCCCCTCCTGCCAACTTTTCACATGCTTCCGATGTGTTTCCCTGCCAGCCCGCTCGCAGGTCCTACAAAAGACTCGCTGTTCCGTCAGACAGCCAAAGGCCAGGCCCTGCTCCAGCAGGTCAAAGCCTTCATGCGGCAGAACGTGCTTCCTGCCCAGCAGGTCAGTGCCAAGAGCCGCTGGGCGAACAGAGGCGATTTTAATCTGCTCGGATGCGCCGATAATTGTGACGTGAGACGGTTTGACAGACCAGTTCGTCCGCGCAGCAAGAATTAGTTCATTACACAGAGAAAAACAATGAGTCTGTTGATAGTTTGAGTTGTTTTTTTTTATTACATGCCAAATCCTCACTGTTGGCTGAACATCACAGAGTTTTTATTTATTTATTTACTGACTTACCCCTTTTTTTTTGTGAAAGAACTGGGCAAAGCAAAACAAACCCACAAAATGAATTTAATGTACTTCAACAAGCTAACTTTTATATTGCATACAAGGTTTTTGTTTTGCTAATGAGAGGAATTTACGATGAAGTTAGTTAGTTCTCATCCTTTGTGTTGTGATTGTTTATTTTCTTCAGGAAGTAGCAGAATACTACATTAAGCACGCTCAGTCTCCTCTGAGGTGGCACACTCCAAAAATAATAGAGGATCTAAAGGTAGGAAAGAATATAGTGTCTCTGTTTGAGTTAAAATTTTGGTCCTTATTCGACAGATCTCTGTGTCAACATTACCAAAGTTTGAAAAACAAGTTACCTTGTAGTGACTCATTTCATTTACAATAAAGTGGGATTTATTTTTGTCTCTCCTTGAACTCGGTATAGTGTCACCCATAACAGATCGGTAATGGATGTTGTTCTGTGATTCTAGGAGAAAGCCAAGCAGGCCGGGTTATGGAACCTGTTCCTGCCTGCAGTCAGCGGACTCACTCAGCTGGATTATGCCTACGTCGCGGAGGAAACTGGCCGCTGCCTCTTTGCTCCTGAGGTCTTTAACTGCCAAGCTCCAGGTTCGGAGTTAAATGGTCTTTTATTCCGAGTTTATTTGGACAAGTTGGGCTCATAAATGCCACACTTATTTATTTTACGAGACCGTATTCACATCACCCCGTGTTCTAATGAAGGTCTCAGTGTATTGGAGATGACATTTTGTCAAGATGCCAGCATTTTTATTAGGCTTTTTCACATTTGTCATGTTATGATCACACCCACATAAATATTATTTTTCCGTAGTTAGCGATGCCAGTACTGAATCTCATATCTTTTTCTAGTTTAATTTAGTTCTAGACATAAATAAGTGAAACCTCCTCGTAGATTGATGCTGCGATCACCATGTTTAAGTTATCCGTTGTGTTGGTTTTTAACCACGCACCTCATTTAACTTATAAGCTGAAGCTTAACCAAATCACATGCTTCCATGTGTTCCTTTACCATGACTTATAAACTGCAAATGGGACTTCTTTATTGTTACTTTTCCCATTATAAAAGGGCAAATTTGGAGATTGCAAATCTTATAGTTGTCCTGTGTAAAAGAGTCTCCCACCTGAGGTGTGGATCTCTGCAGCTCCTCCAGAGGTACCATGGGCCTCTTGGCAGCTTGTCTGATTAATTTTCTCCCAAACTGGCCTGTTGGTTTCTGTCGACAGCCATGTCTGGGTAGGTTTGGACTTCTTCGACAGTGTATCCATGTTCGCATGATGATGGACACAGAGTTTTCTGCTTAAACCTGCTTAAGGCTGCTTAAACCTTTCCATACTCTTAACCCTGGGCTTCATCGTGCGTTGTTCTTGAATGTCTCTATTAACCCCCAAGTCAGTCAAAGAACGGCCGGATTTATACTGAAATAAGGTCTATTTTACTTTAGGTGACCTCTGAAAAAAATTACTTCTGCTGGTTTTATTCAGTGAGGTTGGGGTAAGGGGAGCTAAATACAAAATATACCCAAAACACCTTCTATTTTTTCCACTTTACTACTTTCTAAAAATGTTGTTCTCTCTTCTTAACATTTATTGCACCATTTAGATTTTGGTCTATATCCGGGGTACTCAAATAGAAATGATGAGGGGCCACTTTTTTTTTTTTGTGACTCAAGGGGCCATTTATTGGAACCACGAATGATAACTTATCATAACAATATAACATATGTATAACATTTATTACATCTTTTATAACATAAAATTTATTTTTATTAAAAACAAAAATATTACCTAAAATAAAAATACAATTTTAATTTGGGCTTATGTTAAAATAAATAACTAAATAAAACCAAACATAACCCTGTTCAAGATCCCCCCCCCCAAAAATAGTCTTCAGGCAGCCCATGTCTTGTGCTTCGTTTAACAAACTGCATCTCAAGAACTATTTCACATTTCTCACATGTCCCCTTTAATGGGAGAAATTGCCTCTTGTTTCTTTGGCCAATATTTCAAGCCTAGGCTTAAATGGTGTGATTGCCAGGGAGACACACTGATGCATGTGCTCGTTGGTTTTGCGACTCCGGTACTGATTTTTAATTATGTTCATATGTGAGAACGCAGATTCATATCTGTATGTGGAGCCGAACATTGTAAGGATGTGCGCTTTCTGTCCACTCTGGTTGGAACTGGCGGTTTTTCGCTGTCCAGTTTTCTTTTTGGAGCAAATTTCGAGCGTGCCATTACTCCTAAGGCCAGTAAACGTGTGGCTGCTGCTCAGAGTGACTGTCTCCAGTTTGGGAGGGCTGCTGTTTATTGTTGCAATGGAGGCAACCCCCAGCCTTATGGCGTGATTTTTGTGCCACTAGGTTTGCGTGCACAGAGCTATATGAAGGAGCAATAATTGTGAGCGTGTGCATATGGATCTTAGGCGCAAGCTCATAGGTGCTGGGACACGCGCTCAACTCTGACAAACTGCTCGCTTGCTTTTTTTTAAATATAATTTTAAAAAAAAGCTTGTGGGCCATTAATAGATACCCAAAGGGCACAAAAGGCCAGCGGGGCGGTATTTGAGTATGGGGGGTCTATATGATAAAGTCTCAATACAATACATTTCCACTTGAGGGTGTAATTTAGCAAAATGTGGAAAAGTTCAAAGAGGGTAAAAGCTTTGTTTCCCGGTCCGTTGCTTTAGTTTCTTAAAATAATCTCCCTGATTAAAAAAAACAAAACAACAACTCAAAGTGTAACTATTGGTATGCAGCGGCTATTAGGTTCCCAGTAATGTTTTTAATTCGTGTTTCCCAACAGACACGGGAAACATGGAGGTGCTCCATATGTTCGGCACGGAGGAGCAGAAGAAGAAATGGCTGGAGCCTCTTCTCAGCGGAGAAATCCGCTCCTGCTTCTGTATGACAGGTGAGCTTTACGATCCATCATTTCTTAGTGTCCATGCTAAAAAATATATTTTAATGGCAAGATCGCACACATTGTCCAACGTTTAACATGTACTCATATCTGATGTTCAGAAATAAATAGTTCTTTACAAAATTTAGCACCGATCATGTCGTTTGAAGTGGAGTATAGTGAGAAGCTGTGATTTAAAGGCGCAGTTCCAGTAGTTTAACAACACCATTTAGAGCTTATTGTTGTCTGTTGTAAACATGAATTCCAAGTTATTTAATCCCAAACTGACATGTTGAGGATGAATTATTGGTTCATTTTGATTTAGTTGCTCATTAGTTTTACAAATCCAATCACACAAATCCAGTTTGTTTTTTAAAATTTATTTTTTTTACTTTTTTTTTTGGGGGGGGGGTGGGGGTTAAAAAGTATAATCTAAACCTCTCGGGAATAATTATAAATATTAAAGCTTCCCTTTGCTATATACTTGATAGTTTGTAATTTGTATTCTTACTTGATTTTGCACAAAACTGTATATTTTTTTCTGTCTTTAATCAGCTGTCTTTAGCGACTCAGCATTCTCTTTTTCAAACTATCTTCTTGCTTGATAGTATTGATGACTGTTTCTTACTTTAACTTGCCTCCTCCCAATAAAAAGTAGGTAAAACAGGTATTAATGAAATAAGTAGCACTACTCTTACTTATGTAAAGTTTCTGGCTACAACAAACATGCGTAACTACCCTGAATGGAAGTACTTTGCCTTAAATAAATAAATGTATTTTGTAGTTTTTTGTTTTTTCAAACATTCACAATCTGAAAAACTTCAATCTATATTAATTGGAAAAGCTTCTAATATGCTCCTGCAAATTCTTTCGCTTTCTCTCCGCTGGATTTAAATGTATGAACTCCCTGGTCGGTTGTGTCTTGAAGCGATCCAGGTCAGACTCCCCTCAGCAGCAACCGAGGCTGTAACATCTCAAAACATTTCAAAACAAAACCTGCCCACGGCAACAACCGCACGCTTCCGGAATGAGTAATTTCTCCTTGTTTTCCACCAACGTGATTCCCAAACTGCCTGGAAATGGCGGCACGCAGCTGCCAGCGGTAAATACAGAGAATGTGAACACCCCCCTGGTTTTCTAAACACACTTGTGTTGGTTTGGGGTTGTTGTTTTTTTTTTCCTTGAGCGTGGAGGGGGTCGTATTAGCATTTAATTCTTCCACCGGATGATGTGGGAACAGGAATTTTCTTTTGCCGGTGAAACGTTTACATTTTATTTTATTTATATTAACGTCAAACTGTGGTTTGTGCCGGAACTTGAGCGTACAGCAATGACACGGGATAGATCAAAAAACTTCTGGACGCCTCCCTTGACTCATTTTCTCCTAAACCATTACCACCAGAGCCCGATGTTGCTTCCAGCGACGCAGCCAACATGGAGTGCAGTCTCCAGAGGGACAGAAATACCTACATCATAAACGGCAAAAAATGGTGGAGCAGTGGTGAGTACTTCAAATGTCATCTGATCCCAATAAAATCCTATTCAGGATGCAAGATGCACTCAGACACTTTGAAACGCAATAAATCCTAAACGTTTTATTTGGAGCAACAGAACTTGTTTAACACCGTGTTTAGAAATGGAACAAAACTCGTACAACAAGGGAATATACATGTTTCTGAAAGCACTGTCCACCTGATACATTGTCTCTCAGAGGGACAAACTTTACATGTAAACAAGTTGTTTTGTCTGCAGAGCCTTAACGAGATGCGTCTGAACTAAAACTGCTTTCATATGAGCAATAAAAGACATGCAGATGACTCATACAATGCGCATTTTATAACGTGAATACGTTTTAATGAGCTAAAAATTGTTCAAATGTGGTTTTTTAATGTAAAATAAGGGTTGGTTCTGCCAAAGAATTGACACTGTATAAGGTCATGGATTCCAAATGTAACAAACAATCTCTGTTTGTTGCTGAAAATAAACCTTACATGTGAAGGGAGTGATTAAAAAAAAGTTTAGCTGGTTAGAAGAAAACAGACAGAAAGAAGCACTTTTGAATTTTTAACGTTAGAATTTTTGTATTTTTATATATTTTTTGCTTTCATTTAAAAAAAAAATTTTACACGTTTTTTTTAACATTTACTCTCAGTTCAGTCTATTTTTACTTCAAAAACAAACATTACAAGATTATATTTCTTGAAGCAAAGGCCCAACTGCTAACCTGAGAACATTTCTGCAATGGGGGACAAAGACGAACCCAGCAAAACGAGGCGAAATAATGTTTACCAGCTCCTTTAACAGTTCTAAACACATTTTTCTAATATCACCCCGAACACCAGCCTGCAGGCTTCAATCTACCATCTAAGCTAAACCAGGTGTGGCAGCTTTACACAATGTGGCAGCAATGGCCAAGATGCGTTAATAAGCATTGATGTAATACTTTATTGTATTGGCATAAACTCACAAACTTCTGATGTAATTATGTTAATTAGGGAGGGAAATGAATCCCGTGTTGAGCAATAGTCGCTTGTGCGCCACAAAGATTGATGCCACTAATAATTACTATTTAAAAAAATTTTATTGTACATAATATCTTACTTTTGGTTCAGGAGCTTATAATTCAACAACCATACCCACTTAATTTTCTGAAGTATGAATATTATGTGGCACATAGGCCTGAGCCACTTTTTCTTTTTAAACAGGGGAAAGATAACCGTGCATGCCGTTCCAGGGCTGAGCACGATACGTTGGATAACAGATTACACAAAGAAACTTTTGTGTTATCATTTTTGCTTTTCACTTTGCAATATAAAAGCTACTTTTTATGTCCTTCTGTGACACGGATGTGTGTTTGGTCTACAGAAATGTTTTTGTTTTTTTTCCCATTTACAGTTCTTCACCACTGTTAGAACCTGTCTTGATTTTCTTTCCCCAAAAGCTAAATTGCTCTGTTCAGATTCACACAGAAACTATAGACACCGCCTTTATAAAAGTCTGGTTAATAGAACGTTACAAATGGTTTATTTCTTTTCTTTTACAGTTATTCTTAGTAATATTGGGTGTCGAACTCAGGCAGATCAAATCTAAATATACTATGAATATTTTACTTTAAAAATACTGGTGTTTTACATGCATTTTGCTACATAATATCTCTTTTTTTATATTAATACCATAGTCACATTGAACCATGATAATATAGATTTTTGTGTTTTACATTAAAAATATGACATTTTATTCGAAACGTAGCTGACTTACTAAAAACTTCACCCACTGCAAGTGTTTTTTCTGGAGAACCACATTCCAGTAAAGCTGATATGTGCAGATCCTTATAAGTCAGTACATTTCTATCAAAATTAGCTACTGGCCTAAACTTGCCTAGTATGTACAGTTAGAGCCGCAATTAAGTTTAAAACAACTGGAAGTGTGGCTAGGTCGAATGAGAACCCTGGTGTATCTTGCCACCACACACCGGAAATTTTTTTTTTTTAAAGAGTCACTGTTTCAGAACAAAACGTGGCGTCTCAGCGGCATTAAGTTTCCATAATGACCTTGAGATGTTGTCGATTTGCCAAGCAGATGTTTGGTAGGCCAGAAGGCCAGGATCATTTTCTCCCCTAAAAACACTTTTTTTTGTTTGTTTTGTATTATTATAAATAATTTTTCCTCATTTGTTTTTGTGTATGACTTGAAGGTTTTACTCAAATTTATTGTGAACATTTTTTTTTTTTCTCGCAAGCATTCCACAGTTTTGTAGTTTGCGTCTGTCACACATCTGCATTGAAGCCCTTCTCGTTTAATCTTCCCTCTTCCCCTGGATCCGAAATGTCCTGCGACGGAAAGAATCGTATGACTCTATGGAAAGAGTCACACCAGCATGAATATGTCTTCCTGTTAGCTGGAAGAATCTGGGTGTCCCGATGGACGTTTTTTTACTCTCCACGACCCGTGGCTGCTGCACTGAAACACGTGAAAAAATGGATATAATAGTTTTTTTGTTTCTTTATTTTCCTATGAGTCACCATATTCACATGCAATCTGTTTGGCTTTGGTAAGGAAAAAAACAAAAACAAAACACAAGTAAAACTTGTTAACTGACTTCCAAAGTAACGTTGCTACGGTCGACTCAGTGTTTCCACTAACCGATCCTGGTTCCTCTATGACGTGTTCCGGGTGTTTCCCAGTAAGCTGTTGATGGGAATTCCACTGGATGGATTATATTTCTCCATAGTAACACCAAAAAAGATTGTCCTTTTTTTTCGGTTTTGTGATCAGGAACACTATTTAGTTTCATTTCACAGCACTACAAGTCTGCCCATAAAGACTTGTAGTCATGAGTCATGAGTCATGAGTATTCCTCCAAATCAAATACAGGTTTACATAAAGATACACAGATTTCACCGTTACCATTTTACCTTGAAGCTGGTAGACGTGTTTTTTGTTTTTAAATCAAAGGGTGCACAGACGCTGGCAGTGTAGCTCTGTGCTGTGGAAGTGATATATTTCTGTCCCATGGGCACGATGATGCACTCAAATTACTCCCAGACCTGTTATATATCTTATCTGCAGGCACTTAGAAATGCAAAAAAATGTTTTACCCTATTCTTTCAAAATCTGGGATTCTGATTATTGTTGTTATTCTGAATAATTGGGACAAAAATGCTGGCCAGACGAACCGGACAATGCTTTGCTATGTTGTGGGATTTTTATGAATTATTTTTACTGGAAGAAAAGGATAATGGGCCGAGAAAGAAGGGGAAAGACACGCAGCCGCTGCTGTACCACCACAAAACGACCCTGATCTTTTAATGTCATGTGATTCTTAAAGCCCTTTCTTTGATGTCTCTACATTTGGACATTTAAACACTTCAAGTGTCAAAAGTAACAGTTCAAGTTTGTGTAACTAAACTTAAAAGGAGGGAAAAAGGCATCAAGTAATTTTCCATCTTCGATTGTTAGAAATTAAAATGTGAAAAGGTGTGGTGTGCTTTTCTTTCAGCCCCTCTGCTGAATAATTTGTCGAGGCCAAACTTGCAGCTGGGGGGTTTGCGCGCCTGTCGGGCTACTACTCTAGTAGCTTTGCATATCTGGAAACGTCTATGCTAGAACTGGCTTGCCTATTCTGTCTCAAATACAGTTAGATTTGAGTGCGAGTAATTTCGACACCTTCATAAGCCACAGAACTGTGGCTTTGGCCAGATGTTTCCAGTGGTTTTGTTGAGTACAGAACCTCAGCCAGAGTTTTAACTATTTTTGCAACTTTTAACAGGCTTTCCTTCGCTTTTGCCCTGTAATTTTCATCCTTTCATCCTCTCATTAACTTCGACAAGCTTCTGTGACGCTGCTAAAGAGTAAACATCCTAACAGCCAATGGTGCAGCCTTTACATCTTAAAATCAATAGTTAGTTTTTAGTCATCCTATTTGACATTCTTCCACATGTTTGCTGTGTTTACAGCAAGACTTCTGGCAAACTTTAAACAGGACTTCTTTTGACTTTTTTTTATTTCACCAATTATGTTGTTCTGCCTGAGCTCTGGAGGACTGTTGCCAAGAGTTACCATAGGGCTCTGTCCTCCTCTTTGAATAAGGCTCTGCTTTGTTGGCCTGTCGGCTGGATGGGAACTCATGGTGCCGTTTGTTGGTAAATATTCTCTAACACATCTCTGAGGTCTTCATTATTCCGTAGGGCTTCATTATAGTAAGTTTAGGGGGTCACACAATTACTATTTATTTGTAAAATCAATGTATCCTTTTCTTCCCTTTGTGTTTTCAATAGGACAAATTTGTGAAAATTACTCCGTAATCTAAAATTTACATTTGGGTTCTGTTTTTTTGGGATCTTGCCCATATAGCGCACGGTTTAAAGAACCACAATCAATCATTTAACATCTAACTTTGATGTGGAAAAGACCTTTTTAAACCTTTAGAGAAGACTCAGGTGGACTGATCGCTTCTAAACATACAGGGAAAAACATGTTTTTTTTTCTGTTGGAAGTATCTGCAGGGGATCTAAAGAGAAAGATCTTTGCCAAAACAAGCGGAACCTTCTTTGTTGTTGTGGAAAGAGGCTTAGACAAACTGTTAACCATTGGACTGTGGCCACCCGCCACTCTGAGCCAAAAGGGTTAGTCTGGCATTTTTGTGCACGACGGCATCATAAAAAAAAGAGAGAGAGAGACAGCGAGATCTGTAGGGAGGTTCTTCTCGACTGCAAATCACTCACCCCTTCAACTTTATTTTATTGAAATAAACAAATATAAGTGGATGAAAAACAGTGGTTAGGCTTTAAGCTCCTCTAAGGAACATGCGACTTTGCTGTTTACTGCTTTGATAGCATGGAGGGGTTCTTCCTGCTGCGAGCTGTCCTGTCTTTGCTTGCCAAATGTTTTTCGACTCAATGGGTCACCCGCTGTGCAAAAGAGCCATCCGTTATCCGAACCCAAAGCCACAGGATGTGATGAAATGCGATGCAGATGAGCACTCTGGAAGACGGGGCTGATTGTAAAGTTGGATTGGAGTTGTTGTGAATAGTTCCCCCGAGCATTCGGCTGTATTTCGCTGTAACAGATGCATGTTGCCGGAGGCTTTTTTCCCCCTTTTATTTAAGAAAATACTTCATTTATACAAAATACATACATTTGTGTATATAACATTACTTTAAATAAATTTTTTTTAGCCTATGAATTGATAGGTGTGGCTACTTCTGTCTAGCTTGTTTGATGGCTAATGCATGTAAATATATATGAAGTTAATAGGCACATATCAGACAATTGTAGTGAGGTCGGTGGTCAAGATATGTAAAAATCCTTAAATACATCTTTTATTACAGTATTGCAGATAGTCAAATGACGTAAAGAACAGTGTCTGCAAAACGCTTAAATTTGATAATAGTAAGGTTAGCCTTAAAAATGTTTTTAAATCATCTTTGAAAGAAACCCTTTGAAATAAATGCAACTGAATTTCCCATTAGTAGCCTTTGTATTTCTATATTAACAGATAGAAATAGATCTGTTTGCATCAGCCACTCACCTGACCCATATTTAGGGAATAAAACCGGGAGAAAAGAATCTTAGTGTTATTTCTACGACGCAACGAGAGCCATTGTTCCGTCACTACATCCTTTGGAACAGTGTGCTAAGCTTTCAACGACAAAGTTAAGAAAACAAACGATGGGTATACATAAAAGCGACTTCTCTATTATATATGGTGGAGGATCTAGCATATGACGACTAGCATATGGCCAAATCACCACAAAAAATGCTTAGAATACTCTGAATCCTCCATCTTTTATGGCCTTTATAGGTCTCAGACTTTAACCTTGAAGAAAACCTGTTGGAATAGCTGAAGAAATTTAAAAGGGAGCCTAGGACTCTCAGGATTGTAGACGAAAAAGGTCTAATAAAGCGCTTTGCACCTTTTTTGAACATATTAGTATAAGTGCTGTTCTATTCGCAGGAGGCCTTGTAGAGGGGTATTATTGTGTTATAAAAAGTTCTTAACGAGAAACTTTTTATCATTGTAGTTTAGTATGACAAATATGTTTGATTTTACTATTTATTTTCTTTGAGTTTGCTACTGCTATAAAAAATTAATTTACTTTCAGGCATTTTACACATATTTACCAAAGGTGCCAATATAAACGGCTAACATTGTACGTGCTCGAATCTCAGATCGTGAAGGTGCTGGTGTCCTGGTCTTCCGAGCCAGACTGCGAGTGGTTCTGACTCGGCCTGCGGAGCGCGATCTCCACCGCAGGGAGATCCTCGTTGATCCGTCTCGAGTGATTTCCAAGCCTCTGTCCAAGGTGCTTGGCAGCCTTCAGGACGTGTCCTCGGAAGGAAGACCCGATGAAGGCGTAGAGAACGGGGTTAATGCAGGCGTGCGTAAGGGCCAGGCTCTCTGTCACCTGCCGTGCGCGGTCCAAGCCCTTGCTGACTTCGCAGTCCAAGACCAGGTGGTAGATGATGTCCATCGCTCGACACAGCTTCACCACATTGTAGGGCAGCTGGGTGAGCAGGAACACGGCCACAACAGCGAGGAGGACCCGAAGGGCGCGCCACTTCCGGTCTCTACGCACCCCAGCAGCCTTAGTTAGCACCCGTCCTATGCATGAGTAGCAGACCACCATGATGAGGAAGGGAAGAAGAAATCGGAGGATCACCTCCAGCAGCTCCAGGGCGGCTTTTGCGGGTCGGGCCATGCTTGGCGGGTAGACGGCTGTGCAGCTGGTCCTGTGATGGCTCGTCTTCACGGTGGAGAAGATGAGTTCAGGCAGGCCAAAAAAGCTGGCCAAAGCCCACAGTGCAATGCACACAAGGACCCACTGTCTCCTCACTCGGGTACCTGTCTCACTTCTGCCCTGTGAGTTCTTGGCCACCGCGCGATAGCGATCCACACTAATGCAAGCCAGCAGCAACATGCCACAGCTGAAGTTGGTGCTGTAGAGGAAGGAGTTGACCTTGCAGGCCGCCACGCCAAGCTTCCAGCCATTGACTGCATCGGCGGCCCAGAATGGCAGAGTGAAGAGCAGCAGCAGGTCTGAGATGGCCAGGTTGAGGATGCACATGTCCGTCAGGGTCCGGAGTCTCAAGCGTGACATGTAGACCACCACCACAAGGGCATTCCCAGCCAGACCCAGCACCAAAGCCAGGGAGTAGATGATTGGGAGGAAGACGCCGCCGAAGGAACGCACCGAGTCTTTCTCACAGACGCTATGTTCATAGTCATACTCATAAGTATCGTTGAAATGAATGTCCGCATCCTCGTTGGTGTAGAAGTCTTCCATGGTTCCTACAGAGGGAATAAAGAGCATTTCAATGCAGTACCTGACACTGCACTCCCTAAACTCTTTATCCATGCATTCATCTGTTGGACAGTGGAATGCTATAGAACTGTTTTTTCAACAACCCTAAACACTCGACCACAGTTAGAGTAAAATGGATTAAATTTTAGACATGTCTCTTCTTTAACACAACTGACTCAAATGGTCAGGATTCGACCCTAAATCTAATCAGAGGTGAAGAATTAGAAAAACAATCAATCTTTTTTCTTTCCACTTCTGTTGGTCTACTACTCCAAATAAATCACTTAAAAGTTGGTCGTTTAATTGTTGCGCATGTAAAATAGGTAAGAAAACAATAATATGTTTGTGAGGGAGCTGTAAGCGCAGAAACAGGAAATAGGAACTCTTTTTTGTGTTCAAAGGAATCTTCCCCGCTTATTCCTAAAGTCCTTCCTGTCTAGTGTGCGTGTGGGCTTAAAAAAAACTAAAGTGAATGAAACGCCGCGGAGAGCAACAAAAGAAAAGAACCAAGCACACTTGAAGAGCTTCTAATTACCGTTTTGTGTTTGCTTAGTTCGCATACAGCGAGTGATGCTAAGTGATCCAGAAACTTCAGGAAATGTCAGCTAAGGATTTACTGAAGCCATCGGTGGAGGAAGTATCCATAGTAAATCTGTCTCGTCTTTTAGACGTTCACCAGCAAAACCCGTTATGCATGTTATGTTTTCGCGTCAGTTAGCCGTCCAGCTGAAGCTTTTTTCATGAGAGAAATATGATGTAATAATGCCTGTAGAAGCAAATGAAATATGACTGCAAATAAATGCAGAAAAGGATGGAAATGACAAGGCACACCCCGGATGCTCGGTCAGCTGGATATTCCAGTTCCCTTAACAGGACATCCCATTGATATAATTCTGAGTCCTATTGGCAGTGACGTCAAACGTCTGGTGTGCGTGCAGAGGACAGTATGTGGGGATGTGGGGGACAGTCCTACTTCCACATTCAGTGAAGTCTTTGTTAACCTTATAGGACTGTTTGTATTTCTAATAGACTGATTTCTGAGAGCTCTGTCTCTTTAAATTAATTGGTACCTTTTCTAAAATCCTGGTAGGAGATTCAAGTTCTGGAATGTTGCAAGCAGTTAAAAAAAAGTCTTCTTTTAAAAATGTTGACTAGGCATAAAATGTAAGAGGGTTGTTTGTTTTTTGGAAGAGTTGCTAAAAATAACAGTTATACTGCAAATCATTTTTTTTGTATGTGTATTTAGGCATCATACAATAGATGTCCTTTTGATCGTATATTTGAATCATAAAGGACTATTAATTTTAACAAATCCAAGCGATATTTAAGAAAATTTTCTTGCAATCTGCCTTTAAATGATTTAAGAGGATAATTTGCGTGTTTATGTCACTTGACTCAGTCAAAGTGGTGGGTTAATAACCTGTGTAACCCATAGGGAAAACACGTTATGAGACTGATGACGTGATACTTCGGGGATTATGATTGTACTTTTCATCTCGGGATGTTTCGGGGGATTGTTTTCCCAGAGAGAGCGAAGATAACGGATGTCTCTCCTTCCATGCAAAGAGTCCAGCTCTAGTTTATGAAGTAATGAAATGTCTGGTGTGGGAGGAGTGGTGTGGCGAGGACCGGAGCAGATGTTCTAATGAATATCACAAAAATTCCAAAGCATTCGCCACTGTCAACAGCTGCGTGTCACCTGCGACAGGTTCAGGCTTGCTGCCATTCCTTTATAGTGATTGTTGTCGTCTCTACAAAACAATTGTGAAAAAGTTAAAAGCTGAAATGGCATTGCTGTGTTTGAGGGGGTTTTAACATTTGATGTGCATTACAATGCTTATAAAACATATAAAGTTTTGGTGTTTTGGGGTGCATAAAATAAGAAATAAGTAATCATTTAATAAGTAATAGGTTTTGTGCATTACTTTTTATAATAATATATATTTTTTTTAACCTTTTTGCCTATTTTCTTGACTTAATTTAAATTTTTGTATTAAATGTTGTGTTTTTTAGAACATTTCCCCCCCAGGAAAAGCAGTTTTCCTCATTTCTATCATATTTAATATACTGCCTGTTAAAACAGTCTGTCTATGAGGGCTAGGATAGAGTAATAAAGTGAGAAGAAAAAAAGCTTCAATATTAAATTACTGTATCGCAAATGTAGATTTCCAAGTTATTTGCACAAATTAACATTTATTTCACTCGGCAAACGTGTTTCACAAATGACAGAACACTCATACCCCTTACCAGGGCTGCGTTTGTAAAGTAATGATGACAGCAAACTTATCGTGACGTAACTCTTAAGTGTAATAATGTCATAAAACTTCCAAAGTAGGACTTTGACTGTACATCTAACTGTTCAGGCAAGCTCTTTCCTATTTGAATAAAAACAAGACCTATAACTGCACTAATATTTTTCTAGAGAACATAGAAAAGATGTTCAGTTTGATGTCAACAGTGTAAACCAGGCTAAGCGGTAAAGTTTTGAACCTCCCTCTGCGACCTTAAGAGTTTTCTCAAATAAATAATGGGTTAAAATGAGCAAGTGCCTTACCTGCTGTCAGCTGTTGTCTCTCTGAGACTTGCAAAGATTAGAAGACCCCTCTGTAGCCGCACACAAAACTAGCTGTGAGCCCTCAGGAGGATGTCTGTGTATTCTCCAGGACCTACTTGTCTAATCTGTGCTGCTGAGTCTGCCCTCCTCCCTGCGCTGCCGGCAGAAAAGTAAAAGCGTGTCCACGTAGCTCTGAACACATTTCAGTGTGTGTGTGCGTGTGTGTGTGTTTGGGTGTGGGCGTGTGTGTTGGTGCGCATGAGTGTTTGCGTTTGGATCATTTCCTGAATGCATAGTTTGGATGACTCAGAATCCCACAGTTTATTTGGTTTTTTGGTCCATGTGATAAATCCCTTTTTCTATTCTAAAATCCCATTTATTTTAGTCACAATACTTTCTTTTTATTCAATGTTATTTATTCTGTGTTTTTTTTTGTGTTATTTCTTATCAGTTTAAGCCCACGGTTGGGTGGACAGACTTACTCTATATAGGAGTGGTAAATAACTTAAGTTGCATAGTTCTTTTTATTGATTCAAGGCATGATGGATCATATAGATATGTGACTCATTTAGGGTAAAGGGCTTTGGAAATCCTTGTGTATTTTTTTTTATTGGCTAAAACTCACACAAAAGGCAAGAAAAGTTAGATGATATTACCATGGGATGCAATATTATCATAAATGCATATATTTTTATTTCCTGTTGTCACCAAGCCTCGATTGGGACGATGTGTTTCGAGCGCAGAACAAGTCGAGATCATGCAAATGTTTATATATTTAAGATTGAAGTTGCCGAGTATGTGGGATGAAAGGGCCAGGATGATAGCAGTGACATATGTGAAAGGTACAGTAAGATCTGAAGTGTTGGAGGGTGCTATGCTCTTGCAAGCGGGCCTGTTTCTGTTTTTCTTATGCCTTTTGATCCGAAGCTGGGCTTTGGTGCAGTGTATATTTTTGCTTTGTCCTTTTTTTTCCCTCCTTGTGAACAATGTTTTTTTATATCTGCTTCCTCAGAAATCCCAGCTTGCTTTTAATCTCCGTCAGTTGCACATTCCTCCTCATTCCTTACGAGGAATTGTGTGTCACGTTTGCAAATATATATATATACAATGCAAACAAACCCAACTGGTTTAGGAACAAAAAAATGGATAAATATGTACATGTGGAAAACAAAACAAAAAAACTCTTCAATTCATTGTCAAGGATGATATTATATGTAATGTTTGGGTGTTGTTGCTAGAGCCTGGAATGTCTGTTTTCATTCCTCAGCGGATCGGACATGTTCTGGCATGAGCACCTTGGGTCACGGTCAATGTGACTTATGTAAGGGTTCAATGGGAAAAGTGAACGGCCCTTTGGGCCAAACGGGCTCCCTTAGATTTGGTTTACGAGGTGGAGCAGTTACGAGGCTGGTACGATCGGTTAATGTTTGTTTGGATTCTTCACAGTCCGTCTGGAGACTAAACATCTGTCACAATGGATTGGTTAAAAGAGGTTGCATGCAGTCGTGCAGAGACGATCACGCTGTGATTTTGGTCATAAACAAAAAATGCCTTCTTGTCCGTTTCTGCCTGGTGACCATATGTCTTATCCTTCAGGGAAGGGCTTTTCCAGCTGGACAACAAGTGAAACAGGAAGTCCCAGCATCAATTTGCATAAGGAGTACATTTAGGCGTCTTGGGTGTGACCTGAAGTGGCACTCTTACCAAGGAAATTCCCAAACAATTTGTTTATTTTTGTTTACCAATCAGCACTTTGGTATAACTCCGAAGCTTCAGAAGGCAGGAAAATTACAAACAAAGAAACGGGAAACCGTAGAGGACTCCTCGACGTAATGCAAATACTGTGGTTTTACTAGACAGCCAAGAAGTTGTCAAGCACAAAGAAAACGGCGTGTTAAGACTCTTAAAAGTGCGGCGCATATTTGTTATCAGTCCCCATGAGTTCATTTAAGCATGTCCATGTGCTTACATTGTTAGTTTCACTATAAATAGTGGGCCACTTCTAAAATCTGTTGCAGCTGCTCACTGTTTTTTCTCCAGGATAGTCAGAGGGATTGCTCCATCCATCAACTCTGTCCCAGTCCCTGCCAAAGGGAAGCATGATGGTGCCTCCATTTTGTTACACTATGAGGACTATAGTTGGTGTGTAACAATTTGCCTTAACTAAGCTGGACATCTTCCGCAAGTCCGACCTTTTGGGCTTTTTGTTTAACTAATGCTTTGTTTGCCTGACCTGTTATTGTCAGGATGATCATGTCTCTGTAAGTTTGTAGCGGTTTGCTTTTTCAGATGATTAATTGAACTCTATAAGAGTTATAAAGCTTACAAACTAACCCTGTTTATACTTCAAGCCTAAGAAACTAATAAATCGGTTTATCACAAAAAAAATACTTATGAAATACAATGAGATTTGTTAATTTAATGAAACAAAAAAAGTGAAATATCCACTGCAGTCTAGCATCTTTCCATGCTTTACAATTTGTCACATTAGGTTCAAGATTCAGTGCAGGATGTTGCCCTCCAGTGGCAACATCAAACTGCAATTAAAGTCTTTTTAGCTCCAAAAAAGCTATTTTTTTGCATAGTTTCTAACAAACGTGGTCTGTTTCCAATAAACACGCTAAAAGCCTAAAAGAATCCAACTACGGGAATGTAAATCAACCTGTGGCTTTTCCGGCTGTCAGCCCATTAATCTCTCTTGAAGGTTCCATCCAAGCTCAGCACTTCCCAGGGAACAACAGACTGTTTACCGGGAAATATTCAGGTCATGGTTAAGGACGGAACCAAATTGTGGATTGTTGATCGTTTTTCTGCTTCTTCTTCTTTTTTTCAGTGATAGCAACTGAATATGAGTACGGATCAGGCTCAGTATTTGTGCTTTCTGGTTATAGGTGCCGGTAGTGCCAAGTGTAAAATTGCCATCGTGATGTGTAGGAGCACTTCTGAGGATGGTCGCAACAGGTCAGTCTTGTTGTAAATTATTTTATTTTTACGTTGTTTTTTTAAAATGTATATAATTTCCAGTTCCATACAGTCCAGCCCAAAAACAAAACAAACAAGACACACAAAACCTTAAGTACACAGAATTAACACAATTATGTCAATTAGGGGCGTAGTATTTGTAACATTCGCTTTGATTGGAGGAAAAAGTTAGCAGTTGTGTGTGAGATTCGTACGCACAGGCTTAAAATTATTGTTCCTTTAGATCGATCTGATTCCTTATGGACTAAAAGGCGCACAGCTGATTTTTGAGAAAATTTAAGGCTTCTAAATGTGCCTTATTTGTGAATATAATACGGTAAGCAATTTTTTGCAACAGGAGTTGCTTCAGTGGCTCCATGCAGGAAGGGAAGCTCATAAGTTATGAGCAAGGAGTGCTTTCTAGGGAAAAAATATCACAAGAATAAAAAATATATTTGCATCATTAGTGCTTTTTTTCACCAATGACTCCATCTAGGACAGCTAAACCCAGAAGAACTGAGCCAGGAGAACCTCTTATTGGGGGGAGAAATGATGCACATTGCTTCCCTGATCATATTTGACCTGATGTAAAATTGTTTTATCCTGTGTATTTTAGTCTGAAGTGTCTTCATTGGTGTTAAATGAACTTTTCCCGGCAGAATTTCAACTTCTTTTCATGCACTTACATTTGAACACATGATCTCCCATATTTACCTGGATATCTATATTACATAACAACAAAATGTAAATAAACTCCTCACAGATCTGCATCTCTCTTGTCTCAATGGCACCCAAATCTACAGTATTAACAGCCACACCCAAGATCGGTAACACACTGTGCTTGTTTCCAAGCGCGAGTTTCAATTTACAACACACCCAAAATTTCCTGGCGGACAATCGGATTACACATTTCCACCAAGAGTCCCAGCTGTAAAATTGATTAAACGTTAATAAAAAAAATTATAAAAAAAACATTGACGAATTGATTAGTCTTGGACAGACATCATTGCTTTAGGGCTTCGTTAATAAACTTGTTTCGCAGACACGGCCAGCACAGCATGATCCTCGTTCCCATGAAAACCCCGGGCGTAAAGCTCATCAGACCCCTCACGGTGTTTGGACATGATGGTGGGCTTTTTTTTTTCCATGTTTGAAATATGCAAAAGGAACTGATTTGGTGTAGTTAACAGATTTTTTTTTTTTTTAGATGCAATCCATGGTGGCCACTTTGAGGTGCACTTTGAAAACGTTCGTGTCCCAGCATCCAACATGATCCTTGGTAGAAAGATCGCTTTCTGTGTCCATTCATTTCTTCCTATGTTTGTGGGGGGAACGAGCGACGCGGTTTACAAATGCACTAAATGGTAATTCAGCCCTGCGTAAACGTTCTTCCAGGCGAGGGCCGAGGGTTCGAGATTGCCCAGAGGCGCCTGGGTCCAGGCCGACTGCATCACTGCATGAGAGCTGCGGGCTTGGCGGAGCAGGCGCTGGAGCTGCTGTGTCAGCGGGCCGCCGCCAGGCGAACCTTTGGGAAAAACCTTTACCAGCATGTGAGGGAATGACGGATGTTTCCTACTGCTGTCAGCCAAAGGCCAGATTAAATAATCTGTTTCTCTTATCCTTTTAAGGAAGTTGTCGCTCACTGGATTGCCGAGTGCCGTCTCATGATAGAGCAGACCCGCTTGCTGACTCTCTCTGCTGCTCACGCCTTGGATACTCTGGGTAGCAGAGCCGCTCGCAAACAGGTAACGTTACTGCGTCATCAATGAAAAGGTCTCACACACACACACACACACCACAGACAGAGCAATACTCGTTTTTATGACCCAAGCAATTTTTTACTAAGGCACTTGTGCAGCATCAAATCTCAGTTTGCTGCTCTGTGATCTGATCTAATCTGTAAATCGCAACAAAACCTACATTGAGAATTGATTAAACTTTTTCCTTTGTTGTAACTGGAACAAGTCCAGACCTCTTCAGAGGGGCTCTGACCTAATTTGGTAAATGAAGCGTGTACTATCTGATTAGTAGTGTAGTATCCTGATGTGATTTTCTTTGCTCTAGATCGCCATGATCAAGGTGGCAGCAGCGAGGATGGTCTGTAAAGTAGTGGACTGCGCCATTCAGGTTCACGGAGGGGCAGGAGTGTCAGGAGACTTCCCTCTAGCACAGATGTATGTCTTTTTTTTTCTTTTTTTTTTTTACACCTTCTTTAATTTAAATGTGCATATAAATAGAAAAATATAAGTAAAAATGTTTTAGATTCATTATTCAATGTTCTCATTTGGATTATTGTTGCCACCAGCTAATAAGAATCCAAAAAGAGATTAAATTAGAGGAATACAATATTACTTTCAATACAGGAAATATAATACAAGGCCGCTGACTTGACAGTTTTACAGCAGAGGTCATCGCTAAAGAAACCGACTGGTGTATCCAGGCGTTATGATGGAAAGTGGAAGGATTAGTTGCATTTATTTTTTTTTGTCTTTGATAAAAATGATGCTCATGCAACAAGGACAAGTGACAAGGACTTGTGAATAAAAGGTTTGAAGGAGATTTACAAGACGAACTCCCAGCAGGAATCAGAGCTGTAAGCAATTATTAAAATAAAACTAAACACCATGTATTAATGTCTTATAAATAGGAGTTTCCTGTTTTTTTTTTTTTTTGTATTACTGAAAAAAATGACTTTGACTAGTCTAACCTGCAGAGATGCACTTATATGTCTGGTTTCACACACAGGTACTCGTATGCACGGACTCTGCGAATCGCCGATGGACCGGATGAGGTGCACCTGTCGTCCATCGCAATACTGGAACTAAAGGATCAGCTCAAGCAGGCGCGGGCCAGGCTATAAACGAGTCACTATTCAACATTTTAAATGAAAAAGTCCCAATCACTGTCCAATAATATTTCTAAACATGCAGGATAAAACCAGTTATTTGTTAAAATGATATACACACAAGATCTGACTTATATCCTACAATGAAGTCCATTCAGGCCTTTAATGATTGGATAAGAATATGTAATAATGGTACCTAAATTCATTCTATGATTGAACACTACTTGATTGTAAATAAACTTTGTTTATCAGTCAATGAAGCAGATGATTTAAAAAAGAAAAAACACCCCAATTTATTAGGAATTCCTTTTAATGTGAACTACAAAAACGAAGTTGACAGAATGAATGTAAGACTTTTTTTTTCTCTCACACTACGCGGGTGCTGTCTACCACATGGATGATTTCCATTGTAAGGTGGAGAAATTAGGACACACAAACAAATTATTCTTTTTTTTCTTCTTTTTTTTTATCTTTACAATATAAAACAGCAGTGGCCCCATCTACCCGATACACCAGATGCAACACCCTCCTCCGCTCTTTTTGTCTTATTTAACTTTCCAGCCATCGTAGATCTTCAGCTGCCACAAATCAGTCCACCTTTAAATCGTGTATCGGCAAGAATGAGAGGGGGGGCCAGTTTATGAGCAAAAACAGATGTTAGTGTTTGCTCTTCTTTGATTTCTTGTGAGATCGGTGGGGAGATCTAGATTTGGACCGGGACTTCTTGGTGGATTTCTTGGGCGTCTTCGAGCGTGACCGCCTCGATCGTTTTGGCGTGCGAGGTGAAGATGGGGATCTAGTGAGATTAAAGGGACATTGCAGCTTTAGATTTATATCCTACGAAACTCAACCTTGACTTGACATTTAGTCAAACTAAACAGTTTTTATATTTGGATGCCAGAATAACCAGAAGGAATGTTTGGATATTTTCTTTAAAGTCATAAATTTACAATAATAAACTGAAAAAGAAAGAAATCCTCTAATGTAATATATGCGTATTCTACCTCTTGGATGATTTTTTGTTGCCGGGCCGAGGAGAGTCTTTATGGGACACACGCGAGGATGTGTCTTTAGAATACGATCGATCGGAGCGTTCCGATCTCTCGGAGCGCTCTGAACGCGGCGAGGACGACCGGCCCCGTCTGCTGCTGGTTCTCGACGGACTGGGAGACCCACTGTGATGTCGCTTTCTGTCAGGACGGATAGACGCCAGACTACATGTTAGACGAGGCGTGGCTGTCCTCTATGAATCCGACGCAATAAAACAAATAATGCGTGCATCACCTTTCCTTCCTGGTTGGCGTGTCATCCTTCTCCTTTTCCTTCTTCAGCTCCTTTAACCGTGCCTCTGCCTTCTCCTTTTCTTTTTTCTCCCGTTCTTTCTCACGCTCAAGTTTCTCTTTTTCTTTTTCCTTTAAAGAACAAAAAACAAAACAATAACCAAGAGTCATGGTATTGTTCGGTCCTGTATCGTGCGACAGCGACCTAATTCCACACCTTCTGCAGCAGTTTGTCCCTGTAGTGCTCCACCTGCTCCTGGATACTCTGTCCTTGCTTCTTGGGTCTTTTCCCAGATTCCAACTCGTCCTGGAACTTCATGACTTTCACCTGTTTAAGAGAAAACATGCAAATATTACAAGAAAGCAAAGGACAAATGTGACTGGTGACTTTTTTTTTTTGTAAATTAAATCCTGGACCTCAACTGGACAACCTTTTAAATTTAAAAGGTGAATACAAAATAAAAATGTTTCTTAAATGAAGAAATATGTGATGCTGTGGAGATACTTCAATACAGCTTGCGACCTACTTAAAACATGATAAGTCCTAAGAGTTCTACCTTGCAAACAAATCTGCAAAAACAAGCCAACACAACCCTCTGACAAACAATGAAACCGAAGGCTAAACTGAATTATCTAGTAATCCTAAAAACAAGTCTGTGGGATGATCGGGCAAATAGGAGCCAAGCACTGTAGCAGAATAGTAACAAGTGACTGGAAAACAAAACATTTTGAGCAAATAATTGCATTAGGTTCAACACGTAACACTATAATTTTACAGGGAACCAAGTAAATATGAGTCATAATGAGAGTTTTAAATATTAACAAAAAGCAGCACTTTTTAGGTATATCAGGAATACTGTATAATATGAAAAAGAAATTCTTCAAAGTTAATTTAAAGCAACCATTTCAAATGAAGGCGTGGAACGGCAACAAAAACAGCAGAAACACCCACAAGGGCTGTTTTACACCTGCTGAGAATTCTTTTTTTTTTTTTACAACCAAATCACTCACGTCCTGATAAGGAAGCAACGGTAAAGTTCATCATACCTTTATCAGACTTGCTGTCAAACTAATGCAGCCGTTTTTGGTTTTTAAAAACTCTTAGTCCAAGTCTGTTTAGATAACCCAACATCTTTAGTAACTCTGACTGGCATGCTTTACATTTCTTCCTCTGACCACCTGATAAACAGTTTGATTGCTGTAGGATGTTCTAATTTTGCTGTAATATAATAATTCATATGGGTTAAACATAATTTTAGTATATCATTTAAAGCCCAACATTAAGTTTTTTTTAAAGACGTATAACATAGCCAAATGAATAAACCTCAATCTCCCGAAGCTTGGTGCGCTTTTCCTCATTCATTTCAGACATCTTGGCTTTGATATCGGAGTCGTCCCTGACGGGGTTGGAGTAGCTCTGATTATCGTCTGACCGAGGGCTCCGGTCTTCGTCGTCACTGTTGGCCTCATCCCTGCAGAAATTCAATACGGCAATCCAAACGCTCAAGTACACGAGGACACAGAACCCCGGACAGAAGCAAAACAAAAAGGAAGCTCACTTTTTTGCTTCTTCTGGCTGCTCAAATATTTCCCACTTTGACGTCGTAACAGCTGAGGAATTAAGACTCTCAATTACTATGTCTTGGTCTATAACCAACTTAACGCATGCTTTTCATTTCAAACACTACCTTGAGCTTGTAACTCTGCCTCATCCACCGCTTCCCATTTGGAGGGTGCAACCTTGAAAGTTGCTCCTGCTGAGTGATCCACTGTCATGAAAACAAACAAAACGTTTTTCTGCATCATATATTTGTAGATCAATCAGGAACAATCTGATCTGGGTTACGACATGTTTATAACCACATGCACCACTCCCCGCTTCACTCACAAGGTATCCCATCTATGTCATCGTCGATTGATTTAATGGGAACCCCGTCCAAATCATCCAGAGGGGCCCCGTCGATGGGAGCCCCATCAATGGGTACAGCGTCGATGGGGACCCCATCCACATCCTCCAGAGGAGCTCCATCCACGAACTCGCCCAGAGGAGCCCCATCGAGGTCTTCTGCAGGTTCAGGCTGGAACAGGACAACAAAGACAAACATTTATGTATTTATTTTTAAATCAGGCTGGAACCTGAGTATACCATGTGCGAGGGAAAATAAAAAATATGGAAAAAGTCAAGAGTATTTACTTACCTCTACAACGATTGGGACCTCCTTTTCTGCAGAGAGGTTAACAAGACCCAGGAAGATGTTCTGCAGCTTGATGAGGAAGGGATCGGGGTAGACAGTCCAATCTTCCCACGCCCGAAAACAACACATCACTCGTTGCTAGCACAACCAAGACAAACACAAAATGAAACAAGTGAGTCACAAAGATAGGTAAAACCGCAAGCTCGGGACGTTTGGCAAACTAACAGATACCTTAAAGTTCTCGCTCTGCAAGTGTCCTTGTATTGTCTTATATGTGGCGTTGAGATCAGCAAAAATCTGGCAGAGTTTTGCCTCAAAACTGTTCACAACAAAAACAGATTTATTAATACTCTTTTTTTTTTTTTAAATGGTCTGATTAAACTAGACTTACTATTTTCTGTAGTAAGATGCATTGGAAACTTTGGCAGAAGAATTGTACAGCACATCAGAAACCAGATATAACCGTGCAATCTGAAACATTCAAAATCAAGACGTGGGTAAGAGGTCGTCCAGGAAAACTCGGTGAAGAGCAACGATGCGCTTGGGACGTGCCTTCTTTGGTAGAGGGGTTTTAAGGATGGAGAGGGATTCCGCGATGCACTCCACAATCTCCTCAGCAGCTTCAGCGCGGTTCAGACAGAACAGCATGGCCTCGGCAATGTCTCCCCTCCTCGGAGACAAGCCACGGAGCATCTCCTCCAGTTTGTCCCGCTCCCTGCACGCAGCATCAGTTTACAACTCTTTTTCCATTTTTTTATCAAAAGGTGGCTAAGTCAGGTTCTCAGGAGTCATGGCCCTGCATGTTTTAGATGTGGTTTAACAGGGTGTTATAAGGCAAATCAGCTTTGTTGAAAAATAAACATCTAAAACATGGACTGGTGTTGGCCACTCACGGTTACGCTCACATTTCAACTACAGTAGTGCTACGTAATAACGTATCCAGATTTGAAGTAAACACAATGAATTTCATCCTTCGTTCTCGCATTGAAAAGTTGAAAATCTTAGCATTATTTAGCAATTACTTCTAACTATTTTTATTTGACTAATGCAGTACCTTAAAAGGTAACATATTGTAGATATGCACAATACATTTTGTACATGTACAACCCAAATATCAATAATTAACCCAATCTTTAAACCAAAATATATAGTAGCTCAGACCTTTTTAGTGACAATGTCTACACTGGAATAACTTAAAAAACCAAAACTCCCCGAATTTTATTTCAGTTCAGTTAAAATCCCTTTATGTTGCAGTGTATTTTTAGCCAATTTCATTGCATTGCAATTAATTAGTTTCTATGGCTTTATTTTTCTTTAATGACTTAACGTGGTTTACGTAAAGTTCTTTATCTTTGGAATTAAGTATTATTTAAAAGTAGTTATCATACTCTTCTTTCAAGGAGCCCTTCCTGTTGCCTTCATCCTCTTCTTCCTCTTCGTCGCCGTCATCGTAAGGACCGTGAAGATACGGATTAAGCGGAGGTGGACGCCATAAAGACCCATTTTTAAACATTCTAAAGTCGTCAGTTCGCCATTTTGCTGGGGATTCACCCTGAAATATGAAACATTTGCTGTTAATAGAAGAATGCAGAAGCAGCTGGATGGGATCTGATCCCAAACTAAGTTTCTTTTAAGAGCGAACCTGTAGTATAGTGTAGAGTTTCCAACGATAATAAACATGCGCTGGACTCTGGTTGTCAAATAAAAACCTGGAAGAAAACAAACAACCATCAGAGCTTGACCTGTGTAAACAGCCAGCTAGTAATAAAAAGTGTAAACTTGTGACACGTCGGTTGGTTAATTCAACTAACCTGTACATTGGATTGTTGATTTCTCTGTTCATGATCATGGCTTCAAACATTGGGCCTTCACGCACCACAAATTCGATCATGCGGTGGATGAGAGAGAGCAGATTCCTACAAGAAAGACACAGTTAAAGCAAACTGATTCAGACTGGACTGGAGTCTTGAGTACTACTTCCAGTCTGCCCTAATAACACCTAAACTATGCATGGTGGTTTGATGACAAAAGTTTATAAAATTGCATATTAATATCACCATGAATACCATCCATTGGCCGCATCCTAACACGCAAACAATTATGAATTAAAAATAAATTTCTATAAATGGTGATTTTATGGTGACACAATATTTTGTGTATTAGCTTGGTATAAACAAAAAAAAAGAGGAATTAAATTTTTTTTATGAAATATTCATCCTATTCTAAAAATAAATTGGTAAAAAGTAACTTTGTAAAAACACTGCAGAAACCCTGTAATATGTAAATATGTTAATTTACTTTCATTGCCTGAATCAAAATTAATAAGTTATCTTAACTAAAAATCTACAGAAATAAGCAACAGGAGTCGTATATATCTGGACAG